>PVJX010041883.1:0-14440 GCA_004027295.1 Dolichotis patagonum
ATTATAAGACTTCAAAAGCAAGTAATAATCAAACCAGAGTGGGTATCTTAGTGAATCTTGTCATCTTCAGTGTAGTTGCCTATACTCTTAGATTTGATGCTATCAATCATAACAGATTTAAATAAAATCAGTCAATACAAAGTAGCAATCTAACAAACCAGATTCAAATAAGATCAGTCATAATAAGACAGTATAAGTTTTAAAGGTCTTCAGATTAAGTTAATAGGAAAATTAGGGATGATTACCATAATATGTCCTCTTATTTTTGGGATAGCTGACCATCTTCTTAAGTCTAGTGTAAGTAAACTATCACTCTTTGTTCAAAGTGATTTTAGCTTGTTTTGTTTTGCTTAAGTTTAACACACATGAAGGTATGGACAGCTGCTTAGAAGGGGAATGACAGACACTATGACAGCCATTCACAGCTTCCCTATTGTCTGGTCTTGAAGACCTGAAATGCCCTCCTCGTCCTGCTCAGATCAATTCCATAGTAGGTTGTTTTATGCGAATTCCCTGTATGTGACAATATGGACAACTTTTGGAAGAAAACAAGAGTCAATATGATAGAGAGTGAATATCTCTGATTGTCTAGTTTTGAAATTTATGTCTCTTACATTGCGTTCTTGTGATCCGCTTTGTTCTGTTTTGTTGTGTTTAATTTTACCCTTTTGATATAATTACATGTATATTTGAGTGGGTAAGATGGATGACCATATTGCTGTTTTTGTCAGATCGTGGAGCAGAACTGTTAACAGTCTCACTGTTTGAATGTCTACTTTACATGTTTTAACTTTGTAATTTAAACAACTATTTCCAAGAAGTCAGCATGTAATTTGTCAATAAAAATTTCTTAGGGTTTTTTGTTGTTGTTCTTTTACTTTTTTTCCTTGGAATTCTGTATTGTTGCTATCCTTTATTCTGTTTTTTTCCCTCTTTAAATAAAATTTAAAAAATATTATGTTAAAAATGTTATTGATCTTGGGCTGGATGTACAACTCAATGGTAGAACACTGGATTAGCCTTGTGAGGGCCTGGATTCAATTCCGGAAACATAAAAAATTATCTATCTTAATTTTTGTGTATTTTGGTATCCTTTTCAATTTTGCACTCAAAAGAAATGCCTCCCTTGTCTCACCCTAGTCTGTGTCCTGTTATATACATGTTCACATTCTGCTTGTTGTCTCTCGTCCTCAAGCATGGTGTGAGCCCCAGGAGGAAAACAATGTTTCATCCTCTTCTTGCACAGTATCCTCCGTCATACCTTGGCTAGAGCCAAGTATATAGAATGTATGGAATCAATGATTGTTAAACAAATAATGCATTCCTGTACAGTAATGTTTCACAAGAACTGAGCCATTGTATCCCTAAATTCTTTCATGGATTCATTTGACAAACACACATAGGACACTCCTGACATGCCAGGCACCCTGGCAAATCCCAGGAAAAAACAACTGAGGTCCACCTCTCCTGAAGCTCAATTATGTTGGATTTGGGTCCACTTCACTGGTCTTATTGCCATTTAGTCACCTTTAACATTAAGATAAAAATTTTGGAGAGACACCATTCAGACCCAACAGTGGGAATAGATATCACAAAAGCCTTCCATAAGAAATGTACATGCTCAATTTTAATGGAATCAGCAAAGATAGAGGAGACAATTCCATACTCCATATTCCACAAATATGTACTGCATATATGTTAGCTGCAAATTATTTTTCTAGGTCTTAGGAATACAGCAATTAGCAAGACAGAGGCAAGCATAAAAAATAATTCTGAAGTCAAAGTTTCATTATTATTGGAATAAATACCCCAAGAAGATAAAAGGAATGCAAAAGTGTTGGCAATGGGGGAGAGGGACCTAATTTATGTTTGAAAACAATCGTGGGATTCTCCTGATGAAGTGACATTTTAGCCCTATAAGAAAATCAAGTAGGAAAATAATAGAAAAGAGATATGACATTCCAGGCAGAGAATGCACCATGTACAAAGACACTGAGGTATAAAGGAGATATGAATTAAAAGAGGGTCAGTGGAGCTGGCTTATAGAATGCAAGTTGGGACTGAGAAGTAATAGATATGGAAAAGCAAGCAAAATCCAAGTCATCTTGTAAATCACAGGCACTTGAATTTACCCATTAAGAGTAAAAAAGGAAACTGCCTATCCCTACCCTTAGTTTGGACTCTGAGAACCAGAACCATACCTTTTTATCTACATGATCATAATTTTGTGCTATTCCTCTCTCTTAATTAGCAGCAATTTCTTTTTTCAAGGTGCCACCCACCCAGATAAATGTTGCAATGCACAAGAATTTGCAAAAGGCTCATCAACTCCTCAATAGAAAACATCAGCAGTTTGCATTCTGAACACTTTAAGTCTCTTTACTCAAAACACTTGTGGGTGTGTCACCAGTCCTGGGTTGTTATATTGTGTCCCTTACCCAATCCTAAACAAGCCCTCACTTTGAAAGACCTTGTATTAAATCAAGTTCTTACTTCTCACCACATCTTGGCTTCAGTTTCCCCTCTCTGAGTCACAGCTAACACTGAGCATGGTGGGGCTCTCCCTTCCAACGTAAGCAGTCAGCTCACTTTGTCTTATCTGATTATGCTGGGATACTGGGTGATACTTAGGACTGAAGTCACGAGAGGAATTGGAGTAAGGAAGTGACATACACATGTGACAAGTCTGGTACAGAGTGAAGTCCAGAAAACATCTAGAAATATATTGCTATTTGCAAATGGCACCTGTGGCAAATGGTGCTCCGCTTCAAGCTCTGGAAACATTTGAGAAAAACATACTAATCCAATGGGGAAAAGAAGAAAACAAAACTGACAGAGGAGAAGCAAACCATTAAATATTATGACTTGAATCTTAAATGTCCTCTAAAAGCTTGTGTGTTGAAGGTTTGGTCCTCAGCTGGAGGTGCTATTGGAACTGGTAGAAGCTAGTGGGTGGAAGTAGGTCACTGAAGACATGGCCTTGAAGGGGATATGGGAACTCCATCTGTTTTTCTCTCTTTGCTTCTTAGACTCTAAGAGGTGAGAAGTCTCCTCCTGACTGACATGATGCGCTGCCTCACCACAGGTGCAAGAACAATAGGGTCATGTGACCATGCACTGTGACCTCTGAAATCAGGAGCTAAAATGAACCTTTCCTTTTTTTAAGTTATTAATCTCAGGAATTTTGGCACAGTGAAGGGATGCTGAGTAACAATAAACAATGCCCCATACCCACTGTAAGCTTCACTCCAGTGGGATCCAGGTTCTGAATTCTTCAAACTGTTTTTAAGTTTCCATCTGAACACATACAATGGAAATTACACAGGTTTTGTCTTTAATCAAGTGAAATTGAACCATATTTTGTTTAATCATTAGAATGTTCTATAGCACATCTTGTCAACAAGAGCCCTTAAAAAGGTTTTAATCAGTTTTAATCATCCCAGAACAAGGTAGAGTTATAATACCTATGAGACAAGAGAGGCATAAGATTCCCAAAACAGCCAGTTTGAGTCTGCATCTGTTTCTACTCCACTGGCTTTTCCTGCCACTAGACTTGCCAGTTTTCATGTGCATCACCATGTCACACTAAATTTATATGTAACAAAGTCTCTTCAAGGGAGGCCGATGGTACACATGTGTGTCAGTGAGTGGAGGAGGGGACCAAAGGCAGGATCCTGTGAATAGACACCCTTACTCCAGGGTGGACATGTACTTCTTGTGTTTAACGGATCAATTAATATCAGGGAGTTCACCAAGCTCTGGACACATGTAAATGAATCAGAAACACAAAGTATATTTTCGAGTAGCTCACAGACTAGTAAAGGAGATTATAACAATCCAGAAAGCTACAAAAAAAAGTACCTTTAAAACTTACAGGCAAGAAGGAATTTTCTAGTTTTTTTCCTTAGAATGAATCAGAAAAAGAACAACTGATGAGTTGAATCTTGAAGGATATTTGGGGTGTGGGCACAGAGGGAACAGAATAGGGAACCTGGAGTAGGGAACAATAGGAAGGTAGATGAGATAAGAGAATGCTGAAGGCTGACACTCAAGGTAAGATGTTAATGGGCTGTGGACCGTAATCTTGGCTGACCTTTGGATGTCCGCAGAGGGGTGGATACATGAGGTCAGAACATGAGTATCAAAGCACCACATTGTCTATGTCTTAGTCTGAGGGTGACCATGCAGGGTTCTGACAAGACCAGGGCAGAGCTCAAGACGTACACCTGGAGGCCCCATGTTTCACTCATGCCTAACTCCAGCCCTCAAACCCAACAATGTTCACAATCAGGCCTTTTGTGGCCAGACTGCAAGAAAACACTTAGTTTTAAACCTGGCCACATGGTGTAGAAAAGAAACCAGAGAGACTGGAAGAAAGACTGCAGGTGTTAAATTGGAGCTTTCAATATTCCTACCACTAGTAAACATCTGCTGTGCCAATGAATCTGACTAGCAGCCCATTCTCTCCAAGAGCAATAAAGAAGGGACCACAGAGAGGATAACAGAGGCCAGGCAGGTATAGGGAGAGAGCAAGCAACAAGACTACCATTCGCTCCTCTCTCCCCTATGAGGGCAACAACAGAGACAGCTATTCTTTCTGTTTCTTCTGCCAGAGCAACATGCTGTCTTGACTTATTTAGCTCTTATTAAAACCTCAAAAGTAAACACAGGGCAGGTGTAATTTCCAATGAGTCAGTGACTGCTCTCAGTGTTTCACCCATTGTTTGAATTCTGAATATCCTGCAGAAGCCCATGTAGTGAAGGTTTGGTCTCAGCCTGGCACTATTGGGAGATGGTGGAAACTTTAGAAGATGAGGCCTGCTAGAAGGAAGGAGGTCATTGGGAGGGACCCTCAAAGGGAATTGGGGGATTCTACTCTTTTTCTCTTCCTTTCTGCCTCCTGGTTCGTGATGTAACCAATGTGCTCTGCCACGTGCTTCTGCCCTGATGTGCCGCCTTCGCCAGAGACAGAAAGCAAGCGGAGTCACTTCATCTTGCACTAAAAGCTCCCAAACCATGGGTCAAAATAAGCTTTTTATCTTTATAAATTAATTGCGTTGCATATTTTGTCCTTCCCAAAAGTTGTCTCTTCCCAGGGCTGAGACCAGATCCCTTTGAGTTTCCCTGGATTTCTCTCTTCTTGAAGTTCAGGGAACAATTCTTTCATACTGAGGATATATGCTTCTAAGGAAAACATTGGACCTGGCCTGTTCAAAATTCTTGTCTACAGTAGAAGACTTTCATACCATCAGTCAGTGGCCCCTCCACCCTGCTGCGTGAGCCCTCAGACTAAAACCCAGTACTGTATGAACTGGGACATAGAGCACATTAGTCTGTTAGTCAACCTAGTGTTATCACCTTTTCCTACTCCGTCCCCAGCCCCTAGACTTCCATTATTTGCTCAAGCTTTCATTTATTTGGTCCCCTATCTTTGGTCAGGTTTTGACCATTTTTGAAGCAAGCACGTGAGTCTCAGTTATCTATGTTCTCTCCCATGCTGACAGAAAACTTTTTTTCATGAATTATCATTACTCTCTTCACAATATAGTGAAGTCTTAATTCTGCTACTTAAATAGTAATTTTGCATATGATCCTTAATCTGAGATCCCAGTGTCTGATCTCTCCAAAAGCAAGATAGTGGCACCATCTCCTAGAGCTCTTGTGAGGATAAAACAGAATTATGAATGTAAAGAGCCTAGTTTATGGTATGAGTGCACAACATATTAGTTGTTATTATCAGGCACTCAGTCATTTAATTTATCAAACAGAATCATTACCAGGCAGCCCTCTTATAGGCTCTGCTTGGCAGTAAATAAGTTGTGTGTGAATTCTGAGACCAGGATGGGAAGGGACAGATGAAAAGCACATGGAAGCCTAGAGGTTTCTATTACCCAAGTCTGTGACCAGGAAAAATTGTCAATTTAAGGTTGCAATTCAGAAGCTGAATGCTGAACACAAAGATAAACAGGGATGTGTTGATCTTCTTCAAAATCTAGGATATTAACTTATTTCCCTTTTAAAATAAAATAGGTCAGCTAAATTAAATTGTGTGCTCAAAAATATCCTATGTGTATACCAGAGAAAGAAGGAGAGAGGGAAGAGAAAGAGATGGAGGGAAGAATAGAGTAGACAGAGAGACAGAGACAGAGGGACAGAAATCTGGCTGGGAGCTTGGAAGGCTGGGTTTCTGGTACCTGTGTCCTTATCACCAAGCTCTTCTTGTTGAATTTCACACCCCTCTGTCTCTTCATGTGGGAAGTACCACCACCAGGCAAATCAACCTTTAGTTATGGTTTTGAGTTTTCTTTTTTCCATTATTTTTTATTTTATGTGAAAAAACAAAATTTCATAACAGAATAATAGGAGACTAACAATAGCTAGCACATTGCATAGTGTTATTTTTAAAGTAGTAATTCAGAGTATGAGATATGGCATTAAAACTTCTCTAACCAATATTAGCACAAACTTTCCTTTCCAATGGGCTAAGGAGACACTAATAGTATAACTGACTTGCATTTTTTTTCATTTTCCCTTCAGCCCTTTCCCCTTTCCCCCATTCTAGATCATTTTTCCTTTTGAACATTTCTTCCCATTTCACAATATCTATTATATATTTTAGGCCTTATTTATTATTTCAGTTGCTCACACTAGAGAGACATTAAGATGTTTACATTTGTTAGTTTTATTTATTTCATTTATGACTATGGTCTCAAGATGTATCCATTTACCTATAAAAGCTTTAAGTCTATCCTTCTTTATGGCTGAGTAGTATTCCAATGTAGAAAAATATCATTTTTTATCCATTCCTCAGTTGATGGGCATTAAATTGTTTCCAGGATATGGTTATTACAAATTATGCTGCTATAAATATGAGTGCATACATATCACTGTGATATGATGTTTTTATTTATTCTGAGAAGATACCTAGAAAGGGAATGGCTGAGTTGAACAGAACCTCTAATCTTTGCTTTTTGAGGAATCTTCATGCTGATTTACACAGTGGTTGCACAAGTCTGCACTCCCACCAACAGTGAAGAAATGTTCCTTTTTCCTCACAGTCCTGTCAGCATTGGTTATTGGTTGATTTCTTACTGATAGCCTTTCTTTCTAGGGTGAGATGAGTTTTCTTTGTTTTTTGTAGAATCTCCTAGTAAAGAAAAAGTCAAACATATCTGACTGCATGCTCCATTTATGTCACTCATGCTGGGTGATTCGGGATATGTTATTTGGATCTCTTTAATCCTCAAAAAGCTTCATCTGACAAATCAGAGCTCATAATCCCCACATTGGTGCTCTTTGGTGTTCAGTGACACCATACTCACAGAGCTATATGCACCTAGAGGGTACCAAAAATCTAAAGGCAGTTGCTGGTATGGTAGCAATACTGGAAGTACTGGGAGTGATCAGAGTAATAATGCCACCAGCAGCACAGCAACAGTCACAAAACAGTAGCAGCTTTAGCAACAGTGATGGCACTAACAACAAAGCTTTTTCTAGCTTGATACTCTCACACAGCAATTTCTATCCTCCGGTACTGAAATTGGCTGAGACCAGGGTACACTTAGACAAAAATGCTGTCTGCATAGCAAAGTGCTTAAGTTATTGCTCAGGAAAAGCCCCATGAATCAGCTCAAGGATAATCTAAAAGAATGGAGAATGGACATGTACAGAAGCAGCCAGCTTGCCCAATGAACTTTGACAAAATGTCCCACACAAAACACAATAACCACACACACACACACACACACACACACACACACACAGACTCTAAAACTAATCCAATCAAAGCAAATTCTTCCTTTTCCCTGTCTACCAACTGATTAGGGAGGTAGATTTGGGCTTACAACTCTCTGCTGTGGGTTGACCACATAGTAAAACTCTCTTATTGGAAAGTCCAGTGATTTGGCTTCTTTGTACATTGAGCAGTGATCCCTTGCCAGGTATGGAAACCATCTTACGAACTTCTGGTGGTTTTAACTTACAAGTACTCATAATCAAAATATGTTATCGTACAATACTTTGTCCCAACTGAACTGAAGATTCTTCACTGAAAAAAAATGTTCAGTTTCTTCACTGTGTGCTGGTACCTGGGTTTATCTTAAAAACAGGATGATGGCAGGGCTTGGCAGTACACACCTGTAATTTAACACTGTAGGAGACTGAGGCAGAAGGATGATAAGTTGGAGCCCATCATGAGCAACTTAACGCCTTAGCAAAATGCCATCTCAAAGTAAAAAGGGCTGGGGATGTAGCTAGGTGGAAGGTGCTGGGTTCAATCCTAGTACTAAAATATTTTTAATTTTTAAAAGTTTGAAGTTGGGTACCAAAATGATAATAATTAGAATAATAATCTTCTTGGGCTGTTAGCTTATTTGTAAATGTGCCTTAAGTACTCTGTCATACCCATCTCACCACTTCTCAAGGGTGACAATGACCTTAGCAGTACTGTGTGTGACAGCAGATCAAGCCCCCAAAACACAGAAGTGCTGAGCCCCTGAGCTGGAGAACCTCACTGCAAACAGATGCCAAGTCCAGGCAGGCGTAGCCACTCTTGCAAGATGATAAAACACTTTGGAAACTCACCTGCCATTCAACTGTGCTCCCGAATCATTTTCTTTACCCATTGATTCCTTGTTCAAACTTGTGAGGAAACTAACTTGGAAGGTGTCATTGTTTAAAGGGGGGCCCAGAGTTCCTTCATGTTCTGTGTCAGTGGTTTTAAAGACAGTAAGTGTCAGCTGGATGCTTTAAAACTTGTTTCCCCACCAAAATCACTTTTATTATGAAAAACACCTGTGACCTCAGACCCACATCTATTTGTTAATCTCTTTGATACATCACATAATCAGGCCAGGGGACAGGCTCTGAAGGCACCACTGCACACTTGGTGACCACCAAGAGCTGACTACTCCCCACAGGCACATGTGGCAGTGGGATCTGCAAGGAGGTTTAGACCTAACCTAGTGTTTTGCTTTGTTTTCTCCAACTAGAAAAGTGAGGAATAGAGACGTATTTTGTAATATCTTTGTTAAGACCAAGTTCCAGGTCTATGTTTGGGTGCCAGATGTTCTGCTTGTCTGTCTGAATCACAAGGGCAGTATTCCTGTCAAAGGCTTTGGACTTCCTCAGGGAGCAGACTGCATGATATACACCTGCATCCAGCAAGAAACATACACCTGAGCTCAGAGCCCCTCTGCAGATCAGATACCATCTCAGTTGTCTTGCTCCCTGTAATCTATGCTTCTCTGATACCCTAAGCACTGAACCCAGTGTGCAGAAACTCAGCATGCCTGAGCTGTTTTCTCTGAGCCCCAGTTCTTCTCAAGTTCACAGTAATCCCTTCTAGGGATTTTTTTAGCCTTTAACTGTCATTTGGAATTTGACCTGTGTGATTACTTTCTTTATGTTTCCTCCATATCTCTTCCTTTTCTTCCTGCTATCTTGATTATATGTCCGAATTCCTTCTGTCCATTTCTGTCCCATTCCATCTGCCTGGGTGTGAGTCAGAACCCACAGCTCATACTGCTGAACAGAAAGGGATTTATTGGGAGATGGGAGATTCTTGAAATGTCTTGAGAACAACTGTATACTCACTCAAACCATTCATCAAATGGAAACCTACAATAAAGACATTTGTATACATACAAAGGCCTGAGATATTTCATTTTCATTCACCTTTTCTTGGAAAACTACTGGATGGATAGGTGGATATCACAAAAAAAAGAAGAAATAAAGAAAGAAGTATGAACAGAATCTGAGAAATCCAATATAGAAGATCAGAGAAGTTAAGTCCCAGGACAATATTGAGCTACAATGTTAGAGAGTGTGCCACCCACTAAGTGTGGTCAGGGAGACATCATTAGAAAAAAGGATGGAATCTATAGAATATTTGCAACTATGTTTGCATATTTGGAAAGCTGTTGATTGGAATTTAACATAGAAGTTGAGAAACTCAGAAAAATAGAGAGATGAGAACTAAACACAATTCTGCTGTGAATAACATTTATAGTCATAAAAATATGAGCATTATTATTAATACAACTGAAAATTTTAATATAATTAAATCGAGACATTCTACATTGAGACAGTGAAAGGTAAAAAGAGAACTTGGGGAAAGTTTATTAAAAAGAACTAAACCTTTAGCTATTATATAACTAAGAGTCCATAGGCAATTTCTAAAACTCCTGATTTTGATAATGAGAATATAAGCATATGATATAGACATATGGAAGGAAATTCTTCCCCCCAAAACAGCTAAAATAAGTATGAAGTTATTTCTAGGGAGCTGGTAGATACAGATTGTGAGAACAAGGGCTGATCTATTTTACTGTAGGCATTTTAAGATTTAAAAATTGTTACTTATGCATTACTTTGCTAAAGTGAGAAATAAATAAAATATAATAGTATTTATTGTCAAGAACAGGACACATAGGAAAATGCTAAAAAGGAAATACAAAGCAATTACGTTCTCACAATCCTGAGATAACCACATTTTTCTGAATTTCATTATGATCTTCTTGCTGCATTTTCAAGGAACCAGTAATTAGAAAATATTATAGCTTTCTTGTTTTACATGTTTCATATAATATACCATGAGGACTTTTTCAAATCATTGAAATTATTTTAAACAATATCTTATCATATGCATTATAGTTGACCAAAGAGAGTTACAATAATTTACCCAATCAAGCCCTTATTGGACATTTAAGTTCTGTCCAATTTTTCATTTTAATTTCTTTAACAATGCCACAATGAACATGTTTGTATATAAATGTCTTTCTTCATCTCTGATTATTTCCTTAGAAGTACAATTACTAGATCAACGATGAGAAAGATAAATATTTAGTGAGTAAAACAGCAATGTAATTGTTATATGAACTTTAAAAACCCATGCATAATTGTTTTAAATTTTTTTAAAGCACAACATTTAACATATCTTCCTTGAATTGTTCTTCACCCTAGGGCAAGTCACATCTGCCAACTCTTAAGCAAAATGACTAGACTGCAGGTGGAAAGGAATGGGTATTTAGACAATGACTTCAGCATACAGAGATTAGAGAGAATAGTTAGCATCATTAAATGTTTTGCCCCCGAGCTTCACTGGTTTCTGTCATCATAAATTATCCCAAGAAATCTCTCATGATTCTGAGATAACCCTGACCTGATTATCCCTGACCAAGTCACATCTGGACTGGAACCTCAGGTTTCTTCCTAAGGCCTAGTCTGCATACCATAGTACCACTCAGTTTGGACAGATAGGTAAACATTTAACTGTCTTACTACCTTGAATAGTCATTGGCATTTTAAAGACAAGTTAATAAAAAGACATTTCACGGTCAGCCGAAGGGTTTCTGGACACCTTGAACAATAAGTACATGACTTTCTAAAAGGAAAAATGAGTTACTGGAAAATTATAATCTATGATTTTTGTCAAATACAAGGGAATGAAAAGACTAGATTCTTATTTTCAGGTAGAATAGAAGGTCAAGTCAAATTATTCAAGATTTGATTATAAGAGAGAGAAAATCAAATGTATCTTTGGTACTTTTGTTTCTGTAATGGTCTTAAATTCTTTGCCTCTTTTTACTCATATAAATATTGTATGGTATACAATATTATTTTACCCCAAACCTCCCTTGTGTTTATCTTTCTCCGTTGGTGATTGTCAATACAATACACTTCTCAGGCCCATGCCTGTCAGTTTTGGCCATGTGACTGGATTTAGCCAATGGAATGAGAGCAAATGTGACCACATGTGAGTTTATAATACAGAATACAAGATGCATCCTGTGCTTCTGAACACTTATCCTGTACCAGTGTCATCTCTATGAAGAGACATGTCCCAGATATCACAGAGTAGACCTAAATACAAGTACAGCCTGGAGCAGAGCTGACCTAGCCAACCCTCAGTTACATGACCAAAAAATAAATAATAAATGCTGTAAACCAAGGAAATGCTAAAATTTTCATGTAGCCTTGATGTGACAATGACTGACTAATACATAGTGAGTGACTAATAAAATACACAGTAGCTGACCTTTTAAAATCTGTTCTTTCAATGCATTAGCACCATATGCAGAAAATGCTTCTTAGTGCCACATCACTGAAGTAACAATGACTTCTTAAATTATAAATTGGGTTATAATTAACAGAGTATTTTGTAGCCTGTTATTAAATTTAATTCTCACAATAGAAAATAAAGTCCAGAAAGACTAGTATAGGGTCATACATTGACTAAGAGGTGGGTGTGGGGACTTGACTTCCAGTCAAATCAATTAATGAAACATCTTCCACCCATATAAAACTATAACATACAGTGATACAAATGGTCTAGTGAAATTAAGCTAAGATGTACATAACAAATACCCACAAGAGGTTATTGCCAGTTGAAATGGAAAACAAGGGGAATTGCATCAACAATATGGTTAAAAAACTTAACTGGTTATCATTGGTAGCCATTTCTACATTCTTCTGTATTCAGGGTGAAATCTGACTTGTCAATGTGATTTGAAAAGCAAACCTTGCGTTTCCTAGAGAAATTCTTCCCCTGTGACATCCAGGGTATAGCTCCGTGGTCACATAAAATGTCACAGTAAACAACTCAATATATATTTCAAGCGTTAATTGCTTTCCCAGACCTTGGAATTTCTCACTGAACTCACTCACAAGTTTTATGGAGGGCATAAAATTTATTATGTTGACATACCCTTTAAAGTGCTGAATTCATCAAGGCTACATCAGGCCTGGATGACATTATGGAGAGTAAGTCTAATTTTTTTATTGGGAGTTTTGTTCCATGCCTGTATTTTACATTACAGCTTAAGCCACTGGGAAAAAAAAATGGCAACACTTTTTAAAAGAAATGTAGTCATCCTTCCCAGGTACTTTCACACAGAAATGTAATGAAGCAGCATTTTCTATTCCAAACAAGTCTGGGCCTCAGCAACCAGACAAAATGATGAGAGTCTGTGTTTGAAATGTCTGTTTGTGGCAATGCCAAGTCAGAGAGCCCCTCTGAGATTCTCAAATTAAGTGATGAGCTCGAATATTTTGCTATGGGACCTTTGGCTTGTTTCAGAAGAACTTTATTGTTACATGATCTACTGAACTGATAATTGTTCAAAACTTTACCTCTGGGATGACTGTTTGCAACTCACATATGGAGAAGAGAATACCTTAAAATATAAAAGACCTCAAAGCATAGAGGAAAGAACAGCTTCTGTAAAGGCCTTAATGAGAATAAAGAAATGGAAAAGGGAATAGGAATTTTCTAAAATATATACAAATCACCCAACAAATATAGAATGAAAGATATTGAGGACAAATATCATTCAAGGAGTTATATAAACACCACTGATGAGTAACACAGAGAGATATCTGGCTCCCAGGTCAATAATCAAGAATGACACATCAATATAATTCCTCATTTACTTTTTTAAATCTTTTTTATTTTAAAGAGAATAAAACAGAGAAAGCAGCATCTCGGGCTGTCTCTTTGGGACCCGAAAGTCTCGGACCCGTAGAGTGGCCTGGGCTGTTTGGATCGAAAGTCTGCGCAGACCTGCATCTCGGCGCGACTCTTTGGGACTGGAAGTCTCCCAGAAAGCAGCATCTCAGCCTGTCTCTTTGGGACCCGAAAGTCTCAGACCCGTAGAGTGGCCTGGGCTGTTTGGATCGAAAGTCTGTGCAGACCTGCATCTCGGCGCGACTCTTTGGGACTGGTAAGCACGCCCTTCATCTGCAGGGAACTACCTGGAGATCTGCATCTGGGCCAGGTCTCTTTGGGCCCATAGCCTTGCCCTTCACCCTCAGGAAGTCTCCCAGAAGGCAGCATCTTGGCCTGTCTCTTTGGGACCCGAAAGTCTCGGACCTGTAGAGTGGTCTGGGCTGTTTGGATCAAAACTCTGTGCAGACCTGCATCTCGGCGTGACTCTTTGGGACTGCTAGGCCCACACTTCATCCCCAAGGAACTGCCTGGAGACCTGCATCTGGGCCAGGTCTGTTTGGGCCCGTAGCCCCACCCTTCACACCCAGGAATTCTCCCAGAAAGCAGCATCATGGCCTGTCTCTTTGGGACCCAAAACTCTCGGACCCGCAGAGTGGCCCGGGCTGTTTGGATTGGGAATACTGTGGAGACTGGCATCTTGGCCAGGTCTGTTTGGGACCGGGAACTTTTCAGAAACCAACATTCTGGCCTGACTCTTTCGGACCTGTAGGCCCTTCACTCACAGGGAACCGCCTGGAGACCTGCCTGGGACAAAGCACGGTGGCCTGGCCTGCCTGAGATTCCACAGGCTCCAGGGTGGCCACACCCAGCATTCGCCTTAAAACTTAGGGAGCCAGGAGCCCACAGAGGGGAGTTAGGACCCTGTGAGGAAGCAAGGAGCCTGTGGGGGAGACACTGCCCCTCCAGGAATTGAGGGTGTAACAGGTAATTTGC
>PVJX010041884.1:0-14441 GCA_004027295.1 Dolichotis patagonum
AAGCTCCTTCAAGGTGGTGTCAGCATCTCTTTAACATCTCCCTGTAATACTTGAAGTATGTACTTTGTAATCTGAACCTGTGCCTATCTCCACTTGTAGCAAGGAAATAATGGTGCTCACCTGAGAGCATCACTTTGAGACCTTCAAGGAAAAAGTCTGAAAATACATTACAGGGTATTCCATCTAGTAAATGCTCAGCAAATTTGAGTTCCCCATTCCAGTATTGCTCCATTCTGTCAATGTGATACCTCTCACATGAACACAATAACATGGCTCCAAAGTGAATACTTGGAAATCAACAGCAAGCAGAGATAAGCCCACATTTCCATTATGTGTGAGCCTCAATAAGGCTGCTGCCTGCGGGCTGTAGAATGGAGCTGGGGAAGAGGAAAAACATTATTGCGTGGTTACCAGGTAACTGAGTCTAGACTTGTGAGATGTCAATACACTGTCCCCTTTGTTTCATATGCTTTTTAATTTTTATGACACATGTTTTCTAACACAGCCAAGAATTTAAAAGTATGTAAAAATTCTAGCTCACAACCATGAGAAGATTTAAGACTAAAACTAAACAAGGTTTACTACTGCATTCTCTATTCTGTCAGGCAGTGACATCTCTCAGAAAGTAGTAGCCTATTGGTACTATGCAAAAAGGCAGAAAAGTGGCTCAAAGTGTTTCCCAGAACAATGCCTTATTTGCACCCAGCCACATAATGTTCAGCTGATATGCTGAGTTTCCAAGTCTCAGGGTGAAATCAGGTCTAAACTTGCCTGAAACAGTCTATTTGAGATAATACACTATGACATGGGCTCAAACATCCATGTTGCTATCTATGAACACTTTCAGTTATTCAGATTTATAGATAGATAGAGAGAGACACTAAATAAACACACAGAATTGTATTGACAGTGCATGACACAGTAGATACTCATTACATATCTAAGAAATTTATTAGATACATATGTAGGAGTATAAAGGAAATGAAAATATGTATACATTTTTCAATCTTTTGCATACATGAATTTTTAAAAATTTGGATCACATTATAATTACTGTTTAATCATTTGCTTGCAAGAAGTTTTGTTTCTGTTCCTGAACATGTTTTCAACTAGAGAAAAATAACTTGTAGAAAGTAAAAAATGTTGCCATCTAGTGATCAAAGTTAGAATTGCAGTGTGAAAATTCCAACCAGGGAATTTTTTTTTTTTTTTTTTTTTTTTGTATCAGGGATCAAACTCAGGACCTCACACTTGCCAGGCAGGTGCTTGTGCTGTTGAGCTAAATCCCCGGCCTCAACCAGGGAATTTAAGATAGAGAAATGAAAGGATTCCATCAGACCACAACTTTCTGAAAATGTGAACACACTGGTGGTGGTCTTTTTATATTTGTGCTTACTCTGTTTTTTGCAACTGTTTGGAAATCCAATCCCACTTGAGATAAAGCAAAAGCAACACAAGTTAGTGTATGAGTAATTAGCATGAGTTTGTGACATAGAAACACTCATACAGTGTGGCAGACTTTCGGCCGCCCAAAGGAGAGAGACCCTGGCGCGTGGGGACCTGCACCATGCCGTTGACTCAGGGTGCCAGTAGAACAAGGAACTCCTCCTCTCTCTGAGGGGCGCCTGTGATCCTGCCCGTGCGCGGGCTGAGAATCAAACATCTCATGTCGTCCTGTCCCCTGCCCCCTCCCCTTAGCAAGTGGGAGCCAGTGAACTACACATCTTGTGAAAACATTGGCTATGTTATTTAGTATGAGCTCCCCATATGCAAAGATATGGACAACCATTTGGAAGAAAACAAGAGACAATATGACAGATAGTGAAGATCTCTGGTTGTCCAGCTTTGAGATTTATGCTTTCTTATGTCCTGTTCTGTTCTGTTTTGTTGTGTTTAAATTTACCCCCCTTTTATAAAATTTTTTTAAAAATTTTAAAAAAGAGACACTCATACAGAGAAATAATGTCAAAAATTGATTTGTTTCCTTTACTCACAAAACAATATACTGTAAACATGTTTCTGAAGTAATGAATATATGAACATTACATTATTACAGTAGTCAACTCAACTCATTTTTGTTTCCAATGTTCTATATAACTTCATAATTTAAAGCATAAATTGCAAATTTATGAAATGATAGTACCATTTTTATATCATCCTCATGTATATTTAATTATTTAAAATAAATCTTTTAAATTTAATATTTTCATGAAGCAGTATATGAACCTGTTTCTAAATCAATAAATGAATTTCTACACAATCATTCTGGGACTTGTGTCAAAGATTTTCCTGTTTTGGAACTGCAGTGTAGCTCAGTGGGCAGAGTGCCTGCCTAGCGTTGTGCAAAGTCACGACTTCAATTCCCAGCACAAAGATTTTTTGTGTTATGAAACTTTATTTTGACAACTTCTTCAGATCACCAGGCAATAATTTTTAAAGAATATCAAACAAGGGACTGGGGATTTAGCTCAGTGGCATAAGCGCCTGCTTTGCAGGCACGATGTCGTGAGTTCAATCTCTGGTACCTCAAAAAAAAAAAGAATATCAAACAATATAGAAATATGTATCTAGAAGCCAAAATTCTGATGTCTCTTTGCTTTGCCCTCGCCTGCCCATCTTAATGCAAACATCAACTGTGTTAATTTCTTGATATTCATTCACCAGATTTTTCTCTATACCTAATACACTATTTCACACATATCAATTTTCCCATTCTGACATACATTTTTGCAGAAATTGGATCATTTTCTGCACTATATTTTTAAGCTTACATCTTTTACTTAATATAATTAAATTTTATACATATGATTTGGAATGCTTCCAAGTATTTAATAGTGATTCATATTGCTTTTCATGTGCATTATATCTTAATATTATTGACATTTATTTATTGTTTAAAAAGCATTTTATCCATCAAGGATGGATACATATACACTATACATATACATATACACTATATACATATATACGTGTATACATATATACATATGTATATGCATGTATACATATATACATATACATATGCATATACATATACGCTATACATAAATATAGGTGGTAATTTTCCAACTTTTCACATATTTTAATTTTTAATTTTTGCTATGAACCTGGCATTTCACACTATATAACTATTTTTAGTATTTAAAAAGAATCTTAGCAGATTTTTAGAAGCACAATTGAAACATAAACTTTAAGATACATGAACTTTCAGCTCATAGGACAAAGAAGGAAACTTAGACTTTCATCTAATTCCAGGCTCTGAATCTTGAGGTTATAATTTATAAGATTAATTCCCTTTTCAAGTTACTTAACTTTGAATTTCTGTTTCATTATGCAAATAATAGAGATAATTGTTGCTCTTAGAATTATTAGCATAAAAATGAGTGGAAATGTATTTTTGTTATTAATACATTTTTCGTTCCTAATATACCTATGTAAAATGGACTAACAATTTGAACCAATGTTTCTCAAACAGAGACATAAAAATGGCCAATATATATATAGAAAAATACCAAGTATCACTAATCACCAGGGAAATGCAAAATAAAACCACAATGAGGTATCATCTCACTCTGGCAAAAATGACTGTTATGAAAAAACCTAAAGATAACAGGTGCTGTTAACGATGGAGAGAAAAAAGAACCCTGCACCCTGTTGGTGGGATGTAAAGTAATACAACCATCATAGAAGACCATGTGGAGGTTCATCAGAAAGTTAAACATAGGGCTACCATGCAATCCATCGAGTCCACTCTGGGGTATATATCCAAAAGAAAAAAAAATAAGTCAAAAGTACAGCTGTAGTGCCAAAAGTACAGCTGTAGTCTTATGTTTTTTTACAGTATTATTCACAATAATGCTGTAAAAATGCTGTGTAATTATTCACAATAGCCAGGAAATGTAAATAATCTATGTGTCCATCAACTGATAAATGATAGATAAAAAAGTGGCATATATACAGAATTGAATACTATACAACCATAAAGAATAAAATTTTGCATCTGCAACAACATGGATGTGACGAGAGATTATGTTGTGTAATATAAATGAAGAACAGGAAACACTACACAACATGATCTCACTATCTGTTGAATACTTTAAAATTTGTTTTCAAGCAAACACAGTTGCAAACACCTATAATCTTAGCACTCTAGCAGACTGAAGCAGGAGGATTCCAAGTCTGAATTCAGGATGGGCAACTCAACCACATAATGAGAAACTATCTTAAAAATCAATAAAAAAAGGGATGTTACCATCCCTTCAAAGGTACTAGGTTAAATCCCTAGTACTGCAAAAGAAAATTTGTTTGATGTTACAGAAGTTGAGAATAGAATGGTATCTACGAGAGGCTGGAAACAGAAGAGTATAGGGATAGATAGAAAAAGGTTAACCAATGATTACAAAGAGTTACTTAAGTATAACAAGTTCTGGTATACTGTTGAAAAATAGCGTGATTACATATGGCAATTATATAATGTGTTTCTGTTCTCAAGCTCTTTAATATGTAAAAGGAACATTCTGAATGCTTTTACCATTAAGAAATAATGAAACAGTTGTTATGTTCAACTTTATTTAAATATTGCATAATGTATATGTGGATCAGACATGACAAATCATTAATATGGACATTTTTCTTTTTATGTATCAGATACACAAAAGAAATTTTAAAAAAACAAATGGATGTGGATGATGAGAAATAGTTTCTCTGCTTTGTGAACATAAATGATCTTAGAGTTTCTTGTGTGTCATTATATATTACAACAGATTATATAAAAGTATTTTTATATAAAAACAATTTTTATATACATACAGTATATATAGCACTATATATATATATATATATATATATATATATATGGTGGAACTGAAGATGTGCATGTAATCAGATGTATATGGGCATATTGATACTTAACTCACAAAACTATTATGACAGAAAAATGTTAAATTTATTTAAAATGTCAAATTCATAAACTTGAATAGATTCATGTATTGAATTACTTAGTGTTCACTATCTCACAAAAGATGATTTAACATGAACATTTCATGGTGGATCTGTTGCATTTGAAGTAGTAAGAAATGCAATATACATATTTATGATGTAAATTTTTTGTTGCCATTTCCTTGTAGGATCAGGTACATGACAATGGTGAGGAAGAAGGAAAAAAATCATCATCCTCAATATATGTTTTAAAAATAAGGACATTTTCTACCTCATTTACAAGAAATTTTTCAGAAAGACATTTACATAGTTGGTTAAGTTGACTATTCCTTTAGAATCAACTAAACTCAAGAACACAGAGAAATTCCTGCCTCTGAAACGTTAACCTAAGGGTATATCAGAGAGAAATTTCTTTCCTTCTAGAAACATATCCACTATTTCTGGATAGACTGAACCAATAGAGTCAAAATGACTATAATTCCCAGACTTATATACATTTTAAAAACAAGCCCAATCAAAGTAGCAACAGCATTCTTTGAAAAATAAAGATAAAGCAATCTTAAAATTCATATGGAACCAGAAGACACTCAGAATGCAAAAGCAATCCTGGGCAATAAGAACAAAACAGGAGACATCACAATCCCAAACTTCAAGTTACATTAGAAAGAACCAGTGACATGGAAGAAAAATAGACTCTTTGATAAGTGGTGCTGGAAAAATTGGGTTTCCTTATGCTGAAAACTAAAACTAGACACATGCCTATCACCATGTACTAAAGTCAAAATGGATGAAAGATCCAAATATTAAAACAAACACTAAATCTGCTGGAAGACAAAATAGGTAGAAATCTTGAAGACAAAAGGGTAGGCAGAGAATTCATGAACAAAATCAAACCAAATGGGAAATATTTCCCAGAATCTATCACTGGGATCACATCTTATTAAAAGGTTTTTGCATGTTGAAAGAAATCTCCAACAGAATAACAAGGAAACCCAGGAATTTTGAAAAAATCTTAGTCAATAGTCCCTCAGACAAAGAACTTGTTTCTAGAACATATAAAGAATTTTTAAAAACCAGACCCCTGAAATTCAAAGCCGCAATCCAAAAATAGGCATCTGAGATGAATATACAGTTCTCAGATGAAGAAATACAAATGGCAAATAAATACATGAAAAAATGTTCAACATCATTGATCATTAGAGAAATGCAAATTAAAACCACACTGAGATTAAATCTCACTCCACAAAGAATGGCCAGGATAAAGAAAATTACCAGCAACAAATGCTGGAGAGGCTGTGGGGGGAGAAAGGACCTCTTCTGCACTGTTGGTGAGAGTGTAGACTGGTGCAACCACCGTGAAAATCAGTGTGGAGGTTCCTCAAAAACCTGGGTTTGGAAGTCCCATTTGACCCAGTTATTCCACTCCTGGGTATATTCCCAGAAGAACTGAAAACATCATACCACAGTGATATATGTGCACCCATGTTTATAGCAGCACTATTTTTAATAAACAGATACTCAAAATAACCTAAATGCACATCAACTGAGGAATGGATAAAACAGATGTGGTACTTTTATACAATAGAGTACTACTCAGCTATAAAGAATGATCACATTGAGATATTTATAAGTAAATGGATACAACTTGAGACCATACTCATAAGTGAAATAAGTCAAACTCACATGTTTAAATACCATATTGTCTCCCTAGTGTAAGAAACGATGAGTACATAACATTAAAAAATCCTCAATAAATATTGTGAAAGGTTAATTATCTGCTCAAGGAGGAAAAAATCATATCTCAGGGAAAAGGGGGGAAAAAATTAAAGGAAAAAATATCTAAATTTGTATAAACACACTTAGGATAGCTAAGATGACTGTGCTGCAAATTCTATTAGTTCTCAGAACAAAATTGTTAACATTCATAAGATTGGATCAATTTTTCATGTTTGTGTTGGGTGATCTAAAAAACTGTTTTGAAAAGCACTATGTAAAATAACAACCTTAGTTATGCTCCTACCAGCTTGTTTGAAGGCCCATGTTGTCTCTGTTTTGGGCTGCTTGCAATTGTTATTTATTTGGCTTTTTTTCTTGTTTTTCTAGTAATTTGTTTTCTTTTGTTTTGTTTTTCCTCTAACGTAGAAAGGATGGATATACATGTAGAGGCCTAGTACATCTCCTAAACAATTTATGAGAATCAATTGTATTATACATGATGATATGAATAGCTACTTTGAAGAAAAAGAGACATTATGGTATCCATTGCTGATTTCCTATCACCATGCTGTGAAATCCAGTAATGATTTTATTCTTTGTTTAAAGTGGTTTTAGTTGGTTTTATATTATTTAATTTCAACATACATGAAGGTACGGACAGCTATTTTGGAGAGAACAAGAGACATTACAGTAGCCATTGCTGATTTTCCTACTGTCTGGTTTTGAAAGCCTGTAATGCCTTCATTATTTTGTTTTGATCAGTTTTATACTATTTTGTTTTGTACAAATTCATTTTGTGTGAAGATATAGACAACTACTTAGAAGAAAACAAGAGACATTATTGTAGCCACTGTTGATCTCCTGCTGTCTTGCTTTGAAATCTATGTCACTTACATTGTTTTCTTCTGATCTGCTTTGTTCTGTTTTGTTATGGTTTGTTTAAACTTAAAAAAAGAAAACACCAGTGATAAAACAGCATAGTTCTGGCGCAGAAACAGACATGTGGATCACTGAAACAGAGAATGCAGAAACAGCCATAAGCACATTCAGTAATCTGATCTTCAACCAATGGGCCAAAAACATACAGAGAAGTAAAGAAGTGCTCATTAATGAAATGTGCTGGGAAAACTGGCTATGCACATGTAAAGATTGAATCTAGACCCATATATCTCACAATATACTCAACAAAAATAAAAAAGGAATCAAATATCTAATGGTAAAGCAGAATCACTTAGTCAACTGTAAGATAAACTAAGGACAACTATTCAACACACAGACATAGGCAAGGACTTTCTGAACAGAACACCAGTGGCACAAGAGATAGCACCAAGAATCAAAAAATGGGTTCATATCAAATTAAAAAGTTTCTACACAGCAAGGAAAAAACCAACAATGAAAAGAAAACCAAGAGAATGAAATGGTTAAGATGAAGGGAAAATTTTGTTAACGATTTCTCAGACAGAAGGCTAATATGTAGAATACATAAAGAACTCAAGAAAATCAGATCTCACAAAATATAATCAAGAAATGGGCAACTGAAATGAATAAACACTTCTCAAATGAAGAAGTACGAATGGTCAATAAATATATTAAAATGTCCGTAATTTCTGGTCATCATAGAAATGCAAGAAAACAACACTGAGATTATACCATACTGCAGGAACAATGGCTATTGTTAAGAAATGAAATAATACCAAATGCTGGCAAGGTTGTGAAGAAAAGTAACCCTTATACATAGTTGGTGAGAATGCAAACTAGTACAACCACCGTGAAACTCCCTATGGAGATTCCTCAAAAAAACTAAAAAGAGAACTTCCATTTGACACAGAATCTTCATTTGTATTCATCTTTCTGGAAAAGGTAAAGTAATCACATTATAGTGATACATATATACCCATGCCTATAGTAGTACTTACAATAGCTAAATCTTGGACATGGCCTACATGTCCACCAACAGATGAATGGGTATAGAAAATAGGATATTTATACATGTTTCTTGGTTGAGCTTCTGGACAGGGTGGTACATACCATTCTGACTGATCCCTTCCATATCTCTTGCATTCTTTTTTTTCTTGCATTCTTTTTTTGAACTACAAGTCATGAAAAACATGTTAGTCAAGAACAGCATATTGACAGAAGAGAAATAAACATAAAAGCAAAGAAAAGAACAGACTAACACATAACAAATTAATTTCAGAATTCAACACTTGCATTAATCATTTTTCAATATTTTGTTTGGATGTTTTTGTGCACTGTGTATTCTTTGTATTGTCTGTACCTGTTGAAAATGTATTTCTTAATGTGAGCCACGATAAAAAGCTTTAAAAATTCTAAAAATGTCCTAGAAAGTCTTAAATTTTTATGTGGAGTTTTTGCAAAGTACTCTTGCTGAAGGTCATCTTCAACTACTTTGCTGACTGTTAGCCTTTTACTCTTATTGGTTGATGTTCAATAGTACTATACAATCAGAGTTGAACTAGAATGTATCATTTGCATAAAGTCCTATTTTGTTTTTACTTCAATCATTCTTTGTGTTTGTCCAAGACCTTATTTGAACATGATCTTATTATTCTAGAACTTACCTTTTTTTCCTTATCTTTTTTTTTCAGATCTGGTTTATCAAACATAAGGTCTCATAAGACATCAGAAAAACTCCAGAAGAAGAAAAGAAGAGAAAATGATGCATTACAAAGATTTGTAGTAATTTCTACTGCATAAATTTCAAAAACAGGTTCCCCTCAATAGGAAAAGTTTTTGCAAGGCCCTGTGCCTGGAAAACTGCTTTTGGCATATGTGTCTGTGGCTTTTATAGCAGACTGATTTTCTGTAGGAATATCAGACATCTTTGCAGATGCTAGGAAGCTGGCTGAAATTACATTTTCTAAGAACTGCAGCACTTACACAAAACCACCACAAATTCTGAAAGGCATTAACCTGTTTGCAGAAGCTAAGGCACTTTTCAATGCCATGAATAAGTGAGATGTGGGTAATCAATGTATTTTTTCAAAAATCTACCACTTGTTCTTTTGGGGATTACCTATTCATAAATAATTCAATCATTCCTTAGCTTCTCATTTTAACAGAAAACATTGTATTTCTTGTATTTCTGTATCAATGGTCTTAAATCTTCCTAGATTTGTTTTAATACTTGAACTCTGAATAGGCTTATGTTTCATATAGGTTTTACTACACAGACTTGCTAAATTATAAACAAACAAGGACTGTTTCAATAGAACCACTAAGCATCATTTTTGTATGTCTGTAAATCTTTTGCTTTCCTTGTAGTAACAAAGATAATTTTCATTAAATTCATTTCTAAGTATCAAGAATTTTTTCATCTTAGTTTACTTTCAATGATGCGTGGAAACATGCACATACACATAATTCTCAACACAAAATTTTATATGAATTACAGTAACGTTATCAACCAATTTGTGTCAAAATTGATCTTTGAGTCTTCAATTGTTTTCTCAACAGGCAGTTCCATATGTTCAAACATTGTAACCCCTTTATAAACTTTGAATTTTCATGACGACATTTTCTACACAATTTTCACCTACATTACGTGCAGAGTTGAAAGTATTCAACGTTGTTAAGTAATAATTTATTGGCCTGCATCTGCTATATTTGCCTTTCTTCAGGATTTTCTGGTTGCACTGTCCACTCAGTATGAAAATGGCAATTCATATCATCATTTTTGCAGTTACCTTTCTTGTTTTGGTGCACTATATACTACTGCTGAGTAGTAACTAGTATTGGGTATCACAGAATTCCTTAACAGGCTCCTAATAGCAATAATGCCACATGACACTGTGGATGCTGGAGACTCTTTTCTTTTAGAGATATCAGTTTAATCAAGTTAAAGTTATCCAAAAAATACCTACTTTCACAGAGTATTTAATTAACATAAAATATTGACTAACAACAATGAGTTTTACAACTCCTGAGAATATATTTTAAAATTTATAAAGTACAGTTGGGAAATGAAAATTATATAAATTTAAAATGTACAATGTGAAATGTTCATATTTGTATGCAATGAAAAATGACCACCACAACCAACATAATTAAAATATCTACCATCTCATGTAGTTGTTTTTATAAGGATATTTAATATCTACTCTTATAAAATGTATAAATTATAAATATTTATAAAAATTATAAAAATTTAAGTATGCAGCCTATTACTATTATCTATAGGTAGCACCAAACTGAATACTTTTCACCAGAACTGCCTTCCAGAATTCACTGGTCTTCAAGCTGCAAATTTATGCCAACACTTCATCATTTCCTCTACACCTGACCCTTGAAAACTACAATTCTACTCTTTTTTATTTTAAAGAGAATAAAACAAAACAAAACAGAACAACATAGATAGAAGAGAACAATGCAAGCAAAAAAACAGGACTTCAAAACAAGGCAACAGAAAATCACTAGTGTTTGCCATAATATCTCTTGTTGTCTTCAAAATATTTCTCTATACCTTCACATATAATAAATGTAAATAAAAAAATAGTATAAAAACAATCAAAATAAAAGAATGAAAGTATTATGAGCCTTCAAAATCAGACAACAGGAAAATCAACAATGACTACTATAATGTATCTTGTTCTCTTCAAAATACCTGTCCATAACTTCACACATATAGAACTCAAATAATAGAAAATAGACTAAAACCAATCAAAAAAAGAATAAAAGCATTTTTGGACTTCAAAACTAGATGATAGGAAATTAGCATGTATACCACAGTGTCTCATTTTATTCAAACTAGCTGTTCACGCCATCACACACACGAAAGCAATTCTTGTGAACACTTTAGGTGAAATTCTAGGCATGTATAAGCCTATACAGATACATTTATCCTTTCTGCATTAGATGGAAAAAGAAGTAACAAAAGAGGCAAATAAATAACAAAGAGCACAAAACAATAACAATAAAGGCTTTCAGAACAAGGGGGTAAGAACATAACAAAGGTAGTTATTTGGCATAGTTATCCTCAAAAGTTACTCAGAGTACCAGATACAGGCTTAAAAATTGATCTAATTCTATGAATGTTAACTGGTTTTATCCAAGAACTAATAGAATTAGTAGTACGATCATCTTAGATACCTTAAGTGTAAATATACAAATTTATATATATTTTTTCTTTTTCCTTCTCCTTTTCACAGAGTTATATTTTCCCTTTGAGCAATTTCTTGCCCTTTCACAGTGTTTACTGAAGAGTTTGGATGTTATTTACTCTTTCAGTTTCTTACACTAGGGAGACAATATTTACACATGTGAGTTTAATTTATTTTATTTATGAGTATGGTCTCAAGTAGTGTCCATTTACCTATAAAAGACTCAATGTGATCCTTCTTTATAGTTCAGTAGTACTCCATTGTATAAAATACCACACTTTTTTTTATTCATTCCTCAGTTGATGAGTATTTGGCTTCTTTCTTAGATTTGACTATTATAGATTTTGCTGCCATAAACATGGGTGCACATACAACACTGTAGTATGATGCTTTCAATTCTTCTGGGAATATCCCAGAAGTAGAAAACCTGGGTCAAATAGGAATTCCAATCCCAACATTTTGAGGAACTACCAAACTGATTTCTACAGTGATTGCACCAGTCTACACTCCCACAACAGTGTAGAAATGTTGCTTTTTCCCCACAGCTTCTCCTGCATTTGTTATTGGTGGTTTACTTGATCCTGGCAATTCTTTCTGGAGTAAGATGCAATCTCAGTGTTATTTTAATTTCCAAATATCTAATGACTCATGATACTGAACACTTTTTCATGCATTCATTTGTCATTTACGTTTCTTCATCTGAGAAGTGTTTATTCATCTCAGATGCTCATTTTTGGCTTTGGCCTTTGAATTTTGGGGGCCTGATTATTTTTAATTCTTTATATATTCTAGATAAACTCCTTTGTATCAGAGACAGATGACTAAGAATTTTTCCCAACTGGGGCTTTTCTTTTAACTTTATAGACTTTTTTGACATGCAAAACCTTTTTAATAAGACGTGATCTCAGTTGTTGATTCTAGGAAGCATTTCCCATGCAGTTTGATTTTTATTTATTAATTCTCTGCCTACACCTATATCATCAATATTTTTACCTACATTGCTTCCAGCAGAATAGTGTTTCTGTTTAGATATTTGGACCTGTGATATATTTTGACTTGAGTTTAGTGCATGGTGATACACAAGAGTTTAGTTTTACTTTTAGGCATATAGAAAACCAGCACCACTTGTTAAAGAAGCTACCTTTCTTCCTATGAAAATATTTGACCTCTTTATCAAGGATAAGGTGTCTGAGTGTGTTCCTAATTGTGGCTGTAATTTCTAAGCTATTGCATTGATCTTCAGGTCTGTTTCTATTCTAGTACCATACTGATTTTATCAGAAGGGACCTCCTATTCCAGGTTTTTGAAGAACTCACACTGATTTCCAGAATGGCTGCACCAGTCTACACTCCCACCAACAGTGCAGAAGTGTTCCTTTTTCCACAAACCCCCTCCAGAATTTCTTATTGGTGGTTTTCTTAATCCTGGCTATTCTTTCTGGAGTGGGATGGAATTTCACTGTGGTTTTAATTTGCATTTCTCTAATGACCAATGCTGATGAATATTTTTGCATGTATTTGTTGTCATTGATATTTCTTCATCTGAGAAATGTTTATTCATCTTAGATGCCCATTTTTAGATTGGGGCATTGAATTTCATGTGTCTGATTTTTTTTTTAATTTGTGTATGTTCTAGATAGAACTCTTCTGTCTGAGGGACAGTTGACTAAGATTTTTTCCCAATTCGTGGGTTGCCTTCCCACTGTGTTGGAGATTTCTTTTTGATATGCAGAAACTTTTTAATATGATGAGAACCCAGTTGTTGGTTTTAAGAAGTATTTCCTGTGCAGTTTGATTTTTCTTCATAAATTCTCTGCCTACACCTATGTCTTTAAGATTTCTACCTACTTATTCTTCCAGGAGATTTAGTGTTGCTGTTTAATATTTAAATCTTTGATCCATTTTGACTTTAGTTTAGTGGATGGCCATAGGCATAGTTCTAGTTTTAGTTTTCAGTTTATGGAAAGCAGTTTTTACAGCACCACTTCTTAAAGTGGCTATCTTTCTTCCACTGAACGTGTTTAGCAGCTTTGTCAAAGATAAGTTGGCTGACTGTGTTCGTAGTTGTGGTTGTATCTTCTAATCTATTCCATTATCTTCAGATCTGTTTTTATTCCAGTGCCATGCTGATTTTATCACAGTGGTGTTGTAGTATAACTTCAAGTCAATGATTGTGATGCCTCCTGTCTTGACTTTGTTGCCCAGAATTGCTTTTGCTATTTTAGGTCTCTTCGGGTTCCAGATGAATTATAAAAATGATTTCTCTAGGTCTTTGAGGAATGCAAATAGTATTTTCATTGGAATTGCACTAAATCTGTATAATAATTTTGGGAGAATGGCCATTTTCTTTTTTTTTTAATTTAAAAGAGAATAAAACAAAAGGGGGTAGTACAGAGCAGATCAGAAGAAGACAACATAGGCAACACAGTACTTTACATTAAGTCAACTCGACATCAACAGTATCTAACACCATATCTCTTACTCTGCTATAGTTGAGCATAGTTTCAATTACAATAATATCAAACATAACACAATAGTATAAAGCCATGCATATAGTGAAAGAATTCCAGGGCTTTCTGAACTGAATAACAGAAAATGATCAATGGGTACTATAATATCTCATTTTTGATAAAAAAGAAAAAAAATTTGTTTGAACTATCACACATAT
>PVJX010041885.1:0-14423 GCA_004027295.1 Dolichotis patagonum
GACTACAACTGGAGATTGGTTGATTGCAAGTCCCAGTGGGTTGGATTTTGCCCAGACCCCAGGGATCTCTTTTTGCCATTTTTGCAGCAACAAAGTTGGAGGGGAATCTGCCAGGGGTGAGTCCACCAGAAACAAGTATCCTTCGGGCAGGGGGCAAGTAAAAAGAAAAGCAGAAGGAGGAGTGGTAGTCACCTCTGACTTCTGAAGATCTCTAGTCTCTCTGTGAAACCCAACAGTCACTGAGGGGTTTGTGCCCTCAAAAGAGATTTGAGCCTGTAACTGGTGGAGCAAGTCTCATCCGATCAAGGGGGAAGGACATTCGGGTATAACAAGGAAAAAGTGGGTTAGGGACCCTCTACTCAAATCTGTAATACTGGCCTGAGTCCATGGACAAGCCTTTATTTTTCCAGTTGCTCCTTGAATGCTCATCTTGGTTTGAGTCAAGGGACCCACTGGCTGTTGTAGGGCTGAATAGCTCGCTCTTGTGTCGACCAAAAAGCTGACCTTTTGGCCCCCTACAGTAAGAGTTAACTGGGATTCCTGGGGGCTGAGAGAACCCTGACTGGATCAGTTTTGAATCAAGACCTTTGGAGTGGAGGTGGTCCTTTTCTGGAGCTCTGGACAGTCCTTTTTCCAGTGGCCCTGTTATTTATAATTGGCACACTAGTTTTTGGTTAGTGGGGTCCTTTTAGATTTGGGGGGGGGTTCCCCGAGTCATGTTTGGCTTTGGGACTTTCCTCTTTTCCTAGAGCAAGACGGACATTCGCCACCCTTTTGTTTAAGTCCCGTGAGTCTTCTTAGTTGTTGAAGCCCTTTTGGGTGATCTCCACTAACTCTGAGAGTGTCTTACCTTCAAATCCTCCTAGGCTTTGAAGCTTTTTTCTAATATCTGGGGCCAACTGGGAGACAAACGTGATATTTAGGGCACGTCTAGTCTCAGGTGCCTCTGGATCAATAGGTGTTTATATACAATATGCCTCTAGGAGGCGCTCCGCAAATGTAGATGGAGCCTCATCAGGTCCCTGACTCACCTCTGAAACCTTAGACAAATTAGTTGGCTTCTAAGCAGCTGTTTTTAACGCATCCAAAAGAGTCTGGCGATACTGTTGGAGAGCCTCCTTACCTTGTTCATTGCTAGGGTCCCAAGAGGGGTGAGTGAGGAGTAATACGAGGTCCAATCAAGCTGGATCAGAACTAGGGTGGCCATCCGGTCCTGGAACCAATTTGTGTGCCAAGGTGTGGATTCATTCTCTTTCCTCAGAGGTGAAAAGAATTTGGAGAAGCTGTTGGTGGTCGTCCCAGGAAGGCTGATGTGTGAACAGACTCAAGGAGGGAGATGAGCCTGGGGCTTTTGAGAGAATGAGGGGTTTTGTTGTTTCCAGTTATAAAGATCACTAGTGGAGGAGAGGACATAGACTAGGAAGGGTCTGGGAGACCCCTCCCCAGAGACATGGGGAGGTAAAAGAGGAGTCAGGGGGCAGAAGTGGAGTCTGGAGAAGAGGTTCCTGGGGCGGAAGCCCTAGAAAAAGGGCGCTCACTATGGGTGTATGAAGGGGAAAGGGAGTAGGTTCTTTAGGGAGAGAATGGTAGGGAGCAACATGCAGAGAGATCAAGGGTGAGGAGTCAGGAGGAGGGGGAATAACAGTGGGAGGTTTGGGAGAGGCAGGTTTTATAATTGCAATGAAAGTGCAGCCTTTGGAATGGCAAGAGGAGACCCACTTGGGGTGGGTCTAGAACCAAGTCAATCCAGGTTTGTATATAAACAACTTGGTCAGGGTGTCCTGATGTCCCAAAGATGACCTGACAGACCTGTTGACACAAAGAGGGTTAAAAGTCCCTTCCAGAGGCCAAGAGACTCCAGAGGCCATTCAAGTTCACAAAAAGTTGAGAGTCTTCCTGAATAAACAGGTCCACTGTAGTAAGAGGCTCTCCAATGAAATTCCTGAAAATGGTTAAGAACACATTGCAGGGGCAACAGAGAAGCAGAAACAGACTGACCCATTTGTCACAAACAACAAACATTAAACCAGTGACAAACAAGATTAACAAAACAAAGACAGAAATTAACCGAGAACTAGTTCAACAAGTCAACAAGTTAACAAGCCCTGGCAATGTCTTGTCTGGGAACGGTCTTGGAGATTTTAATGCTGCATCCAACATCTCCAAAGACCCTCAAGGGACACTCACAACAAAAGCTAGAACAATCTTACCGGTAAGGATCTGGACTGCTCTCTCCAAATTAGCGTCCAGGGATCTTGGTTTCTTTTTGAAACAAAGAGATTCCTCAGAGGTGAGGAACATCTCTCAGCAGCCCCCCTGAGGAACAATCGCCTCAAAGAGAGGCTTTGATCCTATAATCCCGGACAAGCTCCCAAATGAGGTGGGTTTATGAACAACAATATAGGAATCCAAGCAGCCAAACTGATAAATTTGGAATTTAATTAACTGAGCTCAGGACCACTCATATACAGACCCCCAAGTTCAGAGTCCAAACAAGTGACCCCGAACTGGAAAATTACAGTTTTTCAAAGAGAGAATCACAAAAGATATCCTGTTGGAAACAATTTAGCTCGAATCTTTCATTAATTTTCAGTTGACTGACATCAGTATCCTGCTTCTTTTGTTGAGCAGGTTGATTTTTCTCCTGTAGGTACAGCTAGTTCTGCTTTCCTCATGAGACTTATACTCTGACTAATTTTCCATTTTTCTGAGTCAAATACAGGGCACTAGTTAAATGCAAGGCTCAAGATGGCATCAGTCATGCCAATCCACAACAGTATGGTGGGTCTTGAGAACAAGCATAGGTGACACTAGGAGATGTTCAGCCCCTGGGGAGCAGGGCAGTGCTTCCCAAGGGACTTGGCCACTACTATAGGGAGTTTTGGGGGCATGGAGGATGGAGGTTCATGCCGGCCAGGGTGGAGGTTGTTGGCACCGTGTGGCCTGCAGGGGCAGCAGAGAGGACAGCTCAAAGGGACTCTGGGCTTTAGCCCCGGTTCCCTGGGTGAAGGCAGACAGCTCACTCTGCCCGCTGAGTGTCCAGTCCTCACATGCTGGACCTTGCCCACTGAGCCAGGAGCTGATCAGACTAAGACACCCAGGCAGGAGGCCAGGAACAAAGCAGGGCAGGGGGCACTGTTGTCTGCACGGTGAAGGACATGGGACAGAGTGCAGAGCTGGGAGACCGAGAGGGTCGCGGAGGCTGCAGAAGCTTGTGGCTGGGCAGTGCAGGGGGTGGAAGCAGTGAGCCAGGCCCCAGTGGGGATGCAGAATGTGGTCCAGGGCAGGAGGGATGCTGTCCCAGCCTCAGCTGAGGTTCTATAGAGGCCACGCCACGAAAGCAGCATGGATTTGTCCAGAGTGCATCATGGGCAGGTGACCATGGGGAGGAGGAACAGGAAGGAGGAAGCAGGAGCAATGTCCAGGAAGAATCCAAGGAATGTCTGTGCTTGTGTTGGGAGCCCGGGCGGGTGCCCTGGAGTGCACAAAGGCAGGACAGGCTCCTGGTGGTCCTACACAATGACACAGTGGCTGGCCAGGCCTGGTGTCCTACGATGGCCAGCAGGGGGCGCCAGAGACCGCCCATGCCCAATGCAGGGGCTGTCTGCAGCCATCCTTCCTCTCTGCCAGGGGAGGTCTGCCCATCAGAACTGGCCTTGTGCACTGTGGTGGCTCCCGACCTGGCAGGTGGCCCAGGCAATGCATCCCCTGGGTCCTGTGTGGGACAGGGACTGGGGCTGGCGAGCAGAGACTGAGCCCGGGCAGTGGTGACCAGCCAGGCTTCGGAGCACTCGCTGGACTGGTGTCAAGCCCACCAGGCCGTGGGCCCACTCTGGCCCATTATGTTAGAATCCCACTCAGGATTCAAAAGCGTCCAAATGTGCTCTTGGGTAAAGAGCCCGGCGGGCCAGGAAATACGTTGGAAACACAGATCCCTGGGTCCACCTGAGCTTTGGACGTGGGCCAGCAGGGACCCATGTGGTACCAGGTTCGCCACGCGCTTCCGGCCCAGCCGAGGCTGGAACCCTGCGCGGCCTCGCTGCCCGGGCCTGGCCCCTGGTCCTTGGATGGGCACTTGCATTTTAACAGGAGCCCTAGTTAAAGGCTGAGAACTGTGGGTGCCCTGCTGGCAAAGATGCTCACCCCTGGGGCCTTCTGGGTGGGCTGCAGGAGAGCAGGGAGAGAGGGACCGACGAGTGGGGATCCTCCCGGTGGGGCCTGGGGAGCCCACGTCCAGGTGAGCGAGTGGCCTCGGGGGTGAGGCAGGCAGAAGGTGCCCTGTGGCCGTATGCATCCTCAGGTCCACTCAGCTGGGCAAGCAGTGGGAACTGACAGGAGCTGCTGGTGGTGTTGGGCTGTTCCTAGTGTTTCTTTTCTTGCATAAAAATAATAAATTACAGAAAATGGATACACCCAGGAGAAAAGGCAAATAAATGCCGCCCCAATATGATTGCTGTTATTATTCCCAGTCCTTTTCTAGGTTGTCTTTTATGAGGAAAATAGTTATAAAGACGCAGAAACTGTCATATCATGAGACTTTCTAACACCACCAGTGCACTTCCATCACCTCGGCCTGTGGCCATCAGGGTGGCCATTAGGGTGGACCTGGGGCCCTTTCATGGCTCATGCTGGGAGCTCCCGCAGGTTCCTCTGGGCTCTGGCCAGGTCCCCTGGCTTTCACAGATCTCCATTTTGATAAACGGTGACCATGGGCTCCGCACTGTGCATTCTCCTAGTGAGTCATGGGACTGGAGTGGTCCTGGGGACCCCAAAACAGCTGCCCCAAAGGAGCCACAGGGACCAGATTTCTGGAAATGAAACCTGGAGTCCCAGGTGGTGGGTGGCAGCCTTATCACACAAGCTGAGTGTGTAACCTCTCCTGGTATTAGGGAACTGTGTGGGAAGGAATGGGTCCCTGCTCACTGGCTGGGAACACAGGAGATCAGGGTAAAGCCGGGGACCCTGCACTGCAGAACCCCGGTACACTGGGGTGAGGGGTTTCCTGGCTTCTTAGGAGCCCTGGAAGCAGGAGTGATGACAGAGACAGCCACCGTGGACTCAGTGCCTTCAGTAGGGTGTCGGGACCTCAAGGGCAGGGTCGAGTGTCCACACTTGCTTGGAGAGACAGGTGGGCACTGGTGTGGTCAGTGCAGCTGCAGGGGTGACCTGCAGGGCCTCTTGGCCTGGGTGCTGGTGCCTCTGACCCATGACAGACTTCTGAAGGCTGTGTAAGCTGGGGAACTCTGGTCTGGATACAGGGTCCAGCCTGGTCCATGTCTGCTGCCTGTGACTTTACTCGGCAGGTATCCTGTGGGCCCAGCTGCAGTGGCTTCCCTGGGGAATCCCTGCTTATTTGTCCTGAGGCAGCTCTGGGTGACCTGGTCCCTCTCCAGCCCCAATGTCAGATGCAGAAATTGTCTCCTGGAGAATAACTGAATTCAGTTCTTTCAGCCCTGGCCTGTGGCCTTGCAGAGATGTTTTTCTCTCAACTGGATCCTTGGATCAGGTTCCCACAAGTGGACCCCGTGACTCTGCCAGCCAGCAGGGTGACAGAAGCCCACAGGGCTTGGGCTGGGGATGAAATATCCAGTCTGACAGCTCAGGCGGGTGACGCTTCCTTCCTGGCCTCCGGTGCTCCTATAAACAGTGGCCTCAGAGTGGCAGCGATGCCCTCCCCGCTGCACGGCTGGGTTGTGTGACCATGGTGGGTCACTCTGGAGAGCAAGCCCTGTGCCCTGGGTGGACAGGCACAGTGACAGTGAAGTCTCTTAAGGCATCAGGAGTAAGTACAGCCAGTGGGGGCGTGGGTGTCCCTCAGGACAGAGAGAGGCTGCTGGCACACTGACCTTCTGAGGGTCACCTGCTGAGGCAGGCAAAAGAGGCCAGCCGGGTCGGGTGGCCTCAGCCCTCTGGGTCCCTGTTGCAGGTGGACCCACGTGTGCTGCGTCTGGGGAAGATGCAGGCCTGCATGGCGGCAGGGCTGGCCCTGTGTCTCCTGCTGGGGTCGCTCGCAGGTGAGGGGTCACCCTGTGCCCACAGCCCTGCTGTCTTCCCTGCTGCACTAGCCCCTCCTGCTGCAGAGCGGGGCGGGGGCCTTCTGGGATGGCCCCAGGTGACAGTGCTCCTCTTCTCTTCCAGAGGCCAAGCCACTTCGGGAGGATGGTAAGGTGCTCCTGTCTGCCTTTTCAGGGGCTTCCAGGCAGGGGTGGGGGCAGAGGTCAAAGGGAGGTGGGCCTGGCTGCCTGCTGGGAACCAAGGGGCAGGGGCAGCCTTGACACCCTCTCATGACCGATGGCCAGGTTCCAGGCTCTCCCAGGCGACCTAACCCAATCTAGTGTCACCAAGGTGGTCTGTGTCCAAGTTCCAGGTCTCTGTCCTCTGATCCCCACCAGGACACAGCCCGAGCCCTGTGCGACCCTCCACAGGGTCACGTCCCTGCTCAGGATCTCCCCTGCACAGCCAGGCCTCCCCCTCGGCCCGTTTCTTAGGACACTGCCTCTCTGTTCCAGGCAGGACCTGGGTGCCTCTGCCCTGAGCCAGGAAGTCACAGCAGCACAGGCACTGTGGCTGCCAGGCACCTGTGCCGCCTGTGGAGGGCAGCTCCAGTCAGGACTGTGGGGATGGTCCCTGAAGTGGCATCCTGTGTCTTTCAGACCCCTATGCTGAGCCGCCGGCCATGCCCTACTGGCCCTTCTCCACCTCCGACTTCTGGAACTATATCCAGTATCTCCAGACCCAGGGCGCCTACCCCCAGGTGGAGGACCTGGCCCGCACCTTCTTCGCACACTTCCCCCTGGGGAGCACCCTGGGCTTCCACGTCCCCTACCAGGAGGACTGAGTGGCACTGGCTGAGCCTCAGGGCAGGTCTGGAGTTGCCAGGGCCACTGGTGGGGGGATGGCCTTGTGCCTAATAAATTCCAGACACCTGAGCGTCTCCTTCAAAAACAGCTGTGCATAGCCCACTGTTACTTCTTAGAGACCCTACTTCCCCTGAGTCTGGTGTGAACACTCCTTCAATAAACGTACACTTCCAGCCCCCGGGGGTATCCAAACGCCTCGAATCGTGTTTTCTTGGTGATGGGGGTGGGAGGCAGCGGCTCCCCCAGATTGCAGTGAGGAAACTGAGGCCGACTACCTATGGCCACAAAGCTGGCCGGAGGAGACAGTTCCAGTCCAGGGAATCTGGCCTCAGGCCATGGACGTGGTCAGCAGTCACCTCTGGGCCAGGTGTGTATGCTTCACCGCAGCTCACCTCTGGGAGAAGGAGGAAGTGAGGAAGGCAGGGCTGTCACCCTGGGCAGACCTGCGGGAGTGAAGGATGTGCTGGGGACAGGCTCTGTGAAGGTGGGGAGCCCCATGAGGTGTGAAAGCAGGGGGGACACTGGTGACCCTGACTGCACCTGCTGTTGGGAAGAAACTGACTGAATGGGCACCTCTTCCTGGCCACCAGCCTGTCGGGTCCCTGGGCTTAGACTTCCCTTGGTGCCCGGTGACACCCACTGACCTGGCATCTCAGCCTCGCCTTGAGTCCCCACTGCACCCTTCTCCCCATGCCCTGCACCCTCTGCGTGGGCTGGGCTGGCCCCTGCCCATCTCTGCTTTGGTTGGTCTCCTGGAGCCGCCCTGGGCCTCCGCAACAGTCTCCTCTTCCAGCAGCCCAGCCCCAAGTGCACCTCCTTCTCAAAGCTGTTACAGCTAATGTGGCTCAAGGACACTGGCAAAGCAGGGCCAGGGAGACCTATTCAGGGCCACCGTGGTAGGCACGGGGACCACCCCAATGGGGCCTTGTGGCAGATGAAACTGGACTCATCCCCGACAGTCCAGCCTCAGAGACGACAGCAGGGTAGAATGGGGCCCGACAGTGACTCAGGGACCAAGGGCAGCACAGCTGGGGAGGGGTAGTCCCGGTAAACCTGCCCCCAGGGTCCACGCGGCAGGCGCCCAGAATGCCTGACATCCTCAGGGGTGGTGGAGGGGATCCGATCTCTAGGGTCTGGGTTCCCGTAAGGGCGCGGGGAGAACACTGGCTCTACAAGGCTGGTTGGCTCAGGGCCCGGCGGCCACAGTGCAGTTAACCAGAAAGTGCGTCTTGGGCGCCATTCCTCTCCCACTCTTTCTCATCATCTTCTTCCTCTTTCCTTCCCCCTTATTTGTATTTTTAAAAAAGTTACTGTGAAAAAATAGTACAACATCAAAATCTCCTCTTTAACCATATGTAGGCGGCAAGAAGCGCGCTGCCATCGCCCCGCACAGCTCCAGAACCTTGTCACTTCGCAGGGCTCTGCGAACCCCAGCTCCGCGATTTACCCATCCACCCACTGGGCTCGGCTGTTCGCACCCTTCGGCTGTTGGGAGCAGTGCTCCGTGAGCCTGGGTGCTCTCCCGAGGTTCCGACCTGGCCACCCGCTCGGGTCGGTGCTGCTCCGTGGGTTAGGGACAGCAGTGGCCGCCCGGTGCAGGGAGTCGCCAACTCCCGGCTCCCTGGTCCTGGTCCGCCGCAGGGCACCACCGAGTCGCGGTCCTCCGAGGCCTAAACCTGCCGGGCGGGCGGGCGCCGGAAGTGAACGCCGGGAACCGGAAGTGGGTATAGAGCTGCGGGCCGAAATGAAGCCGGCTGTGGACGAGATGTTCCCCGAGGGTGCCGGGCCCTACGTGGACCTGGACGAGGTGAGGCAGGCAGGGGGCGGCGGCCGCGCGAGGAGCGGACGAGGGCAGTGTCCAGGGCGGGGCCTGCGCGCTGAGCCTCATCGGTCGCGGGTCTCCTCTGCGTGACCTTCAGGGTCAGCCCATACCCCGGATACCAGGGGGGCCCAGTCCTCGGAGCAGCCGCGTCCGGAGCCTTCCGAGGGTGGAGGCTGCGAGGGTCGCGCGACCTTCGCGGCGTGGGAGGGACGCGGGCTCTTTCCCCGAGTAGGTGCTGCTCGGCAGCGGGTAGCTCTGTGATCGGGCTGCTCCATCAACTTTATCCAGAAGGAAGGAGGCTAGGAGCGTGGCTGACAAGCTGGGGAAGAAGTAACGCCAGTCTTTCCTCTTGGAATGGAGAAGGGGATTCTTGGCATTCTGCGCTTTCACCGTGATCTGGTTCCTTTCTGTACAGTTGCGCAGGATTGTGGCGTAGTCTTGGTCCTTTTTCTTGTTTCGTGCAACACTGTCACAGACTGACCTTGTCTAATGCGGGTGATCTGCACGGTGGTCTAGGTTCAGCAGGCGAGAATACATAGGCTAGTTAGGCCTTGTCAGGCCAACTGTTGGATGTCAGAGCTGCGCATTCTCTTTTTCAGAGTTAGGGGGTACCAAGATGGTCAGACGCAGCCCCTACCTTTAGGGAGGTTGAGGATGGCAGCAAGAAACCGATTGCATATAGTAAGTGTAGGAGGAAAGTAGCGGCTCCCTCCCGAGGTGACTTTAGGGCTGTGGGTGGCACAGCCAGGGCGTAGGAGAGGAGCTGAGCTGCCTCTGTGGGGTTCACGTCCCCAGGCCCACTAAGGGAGGTAGTGCCCTGCAATTTAGCCTGGCAAGGCTCACGGTGCCAGGGAGAGGAGAGGAACCTGATCTTGGGGTTCTGTGGGCCTCACCCTTGAAGCGCTTGCTTCTCAATCCTGATTTAAGGTCCCTGTGGTGGGAGGCGGTGTTGAATCACCTCAGGGCATTGCCATGAGGAAGACACTATAATTTGCGTGTAGGGTGGTCACTTGGGGGCTTTGGAGACTGGGTTTGGGGTGACAGACTAGACAAATGGAAATGCAGAGAAAGGAGACCTGAGAGTCTGTGGAGCAGGGCGGAATTCAAGCCAGGATTTAAGCGACTCTACATGGCTTAGTGGGGATGGGGGTGGGGAAGGACACTGGAAGGGAGGAGTCTGGCACCCCTGAGCACAGCCATGAAGGGGACCACAGGAGATGCTGGCGCCCTGAGAGCCAGAGAAGAGTGAAGCAAGCAACCCTGAGAATGTAGGGGCCAGGGCAGAAGCAGAGGTCGGTGGCCAGCTGACCTGGGTACTGCCATTGGAGGACTCTCCTGCCGCCCCTGGGTGACTCTAAACGGGGCACAGAGTTTGAGTGCATAGGATCCCCCAGCTTTGGTTGTGGCCGGATTTTACCCCCACTGTAGAGTTTTGGCAGTGGAGGGTTTTGTGATGGGCCAGGGCAGGGCAGGTTCTCCAGAGAAAGGGTCGTGCTCTCAGGAGCAGGTGAGCTGGTAACTGGGGCAGAGAAGTCATGCTGGCCATTGCACACATTTGTGGCCTGTGGCAGAACCAGGAGGGAGTTGGAGAGCTCCACTTGGGACCTTGAGGGACCTTAAAAGGAGTCCCTGTGACTCCTTCACTCACCTCTGTCTGGAACTAAAATTCCAACTGCGGCTGGAGCACACTTCCCATTGCCCAGCGTCCTGATCCACGGAGGTGGGGTGGACGCCTTGACGAGCTCACCTCCTGCTCCCAGGAAACCCCGCTGACGTAACCTTGCCTTTCATTCTGCAGGCAGGAGGCAGCACCGGGCTCTTGATGGACTTGGCAGCCAATGAAAAGGCAGTTCACGCGGACTTTTTTAATGGTAAGGATGTGGGGAGCTGTGTGCCAGGCTCAGTCTGACCGGCTTCTTCTGTGGGTTGATACGGTGGGGCAGCTTTGTGACATGGGTCATTTGGATCATGGCACAGTGAAGCCCAGACCCTGAGCCATTCTCAGTGCAGGGAATGACAGTGGTCGTTAGCTCTGGCAGTCAGCCCTGCTCCTGTTTCACATTTCAGAGGTTGAGTCTGAGCCCTGGCTTTGGCACAAGCTCATGGACCCCTGAGATTATGGCAGGACCCTGTCTGTCACCACGACCTGGGCATAGAGTCTGGTCTGCTCTCTCCTGATGGTTGCTTTTGTTTCCTCCTTACCAGGCCCACGCCTGTTTGTCAAGCTTAATTCTTTCACCTCCACTGTCTTTGCAGAGTGACACTCATGCTCTTGCTCCAGCCCTCCCGTGTCTGAGGTCAGGATGCAGGATGCACTTCTATCTCGAATTTAAGGGCTTTCATACCAGGTGCCAAGAACCTGAGGGGAGTTTTACTCAGTAAACAGTGGAAACTGGGCTTTTATGTACATTTTCAGACATCTTAGGGCATCTTGGCTTTCTGATTTCTGAATGCCTTATCCCCACAGGTTATTTACCCTCACTTTCTTACGTAGGGTTCAGACAGTAAGTGGAAACACTGGATATATTTCCTGTTCTAAGACTGAATGGTGTTTTCCTCCCTTTCTTGTCTTGCTTCATTCATGTGGTGCTTTCTCCTACAAAGAACTTTCCTTACTTGTTGGAAGCAGCTGGGACTTGATCTTGCCACGCTGGTTTCTAACTTACTGAATAGCTCTGAAGCCCCAGTGGCACACTGGCTTGTCTGGCGAGTCTCAGCCAACCACTGCCCAGTCAGCCACTGTCCCAGCAGAGAAGACAGGCTGCTAAATTGGGGTGTGGTCTTTCCTGGGGGCCTGGCTATGCTTCCTGGTGGCCACCAGCTGGTGTCTGAAGTGGGGTGAGGGGAAAGTGACTTTGGAGCCAGTCCTTGGGAGCTGAGTAGCCTTTCTGTAAATTGTGTGGGAAGAGGTGCAGGGTGCAGAGCTGCAGGGTGCTCTGCACAGCTGCTTTGGTGAGAACGGCAGCTCATCAGGGCATCTTGGGAGACACTTCACCCCATGGTTGTTTTGTCCTTAGTGCTGGAACTGTGGTCTCATGCATTTTGGTCATCTTCAAAGTCCAGTTTGTCTTCTGCCGGCCCATTGGATTAGATGTGGTCAGTGGTATTCCAGGGACAGCCCTCTCCTGATGAGAAAGGTCTCTGAGAGAGACCCATCCTCTGATCCCGTGAGTTGTGCTGGAAGGGAGGAACAGAGAGGGCCTCTGCCCCACGCCTGCTTGCCCCTTGAGTCCAGGGGCGTGTGCCCGCTGTCCCACAGGCTGTGCCCACCCTGGACATGCGGGCACTGGTGGGGCTTCTGCTAGGCCTTTTGGTTAATCAGACAGATGGGCTTTGGGGGCTGTGCAGGGGTTCTAATGCCAAGTGTGACTCAGTCTCTTTCACTGCTGTTTATGAAGTAGTGGAAGATTTAGACAAGGCCTTAGGCAGGGCCAGGACCACGAGAGCCCCAACAGGCTGGCTGGGGTTATGCCCGGAGCACATCATGGGGTGGCATCTGTGGAGTGGCAGGAGTGGAGGTTTGAGTATGAAGGGGTTCCCTGGGAATGGGGACTAGACAGCAGATGCCCAGTGCAGCAGCACCACGTGGAGAGGCCAGGAGGCAGCGAGGATGAGGAGCAGTCTCTCTGTGTGGCCGGAGATGTGTGGGGGACACTGCCAGGTGTGGGGTCACTGGAGGCTCTGCCCCTTTGCTCTGTGGTATCACCCAGGAGGGGACACTTCTGTCCATTTCCACCGTACTGTCCCCTTGGGTGGGGCTGGCTTGTCCTTTGCCTGTCGGGCAGTGACGAGGTCAGGAACTGGGAGATGAGTGGAAATAAACGTACGTGCAGCTGTGGCTGTGGTCACCCGTGCAGTACAGCAGGATTTGCTGTGTGTCCTCCAGTAGGAATGGGCCCAGTCCCTGGGTCGGAAGCTGAGCTTGGCTGGGCTTTCTGAGGAGTCCAGCTTAGTCCCTCTGCTGCCTTCTCCATACCCCTGCCACGTTCACTGTCATGGCGTGGGCATGGGCAGCAGCTTGTCCCCGTGCTCAGCATTGCTGCGAGGTGATTGTCCCTGTGTCCACACACTCAGTGTGCTTTTTCGGAGGTTGTCTCATGAATAAAAATGGTACAGACAGTACCGTCCCCTCAAGTCACTTCGGTGAGCCCTGGTTGGGTGACGCTGTGTCTCATCACGGGAAGGTCATTTTCCTGCCACATCGTTTATTGTTTCTGCCCTGAACTGTGATTTACCCACTGTGAAGTGGTTTCCTCAGTCACTTGCCCTGTGCCTGTTAATACATGATTCTGTCTGTAGATTTTGAAGATCTCTTTGATGACGATGATGTCCAGTGACACCCGGCCAGCTGCACACACGGCCCCGTGCGACACGCCAATCAGCCTGGAGGATGGTGGCGAATGGCTTTAGAGGCTTGTGGACATTGCTGCAAGTCAGAACCTGGTCCCCCGAAGGAGCGAGGGAAGAGGCTGCAGAGCCACCTGGATGCGCTGTCGCCTGCCAGGACCAGCCTTTGTCCTTGTTTCCATTAAAATAAATACACAGGGTGGTTTTACTTCTTGCACTTCTGGGTGGGCGCTCTAATTCCCGAGTGTGTGTGTGTCCCCACATCAGCACGTACAGCCATGGCTGGCTGCATAGCGAACACCTGCCGAGCTGTTTTCTAGAAGCCGTTTTGGATGAGTGAGTGGCGCAGGCAGTGTCCCCTGCAGCACTCTGAAGGCCTGGCCGTGTCCTGCCCTCCCCTGTGTGGGCTGGCCTCACTGCCCTCCACTTCCAGTGGGTCTCGTGGGCTCGAGCCTTGGCAGAGCAGCTGTTAGACCCACGGCCTAAAGAGTTAGACCGACTGAATAGTGACTTTAAAGAGACGCTTCTGCATGAGCGGTGTATGTGTTGGTTCATTTCAAAGAAGAAGGAAACAACTATGAGGAGAATTTTTTTTCTTTATTAAACAGGTAAGTAATTGATAGTGGCTCTAAAAAAAGTGAAGTTTACTGCTGGATGAGGTGGTGCATGCCTGTGATCCCAGCGTTGGGGAGGCTGAGGAGGGGATTTTGGGGAGTTTGAAGCCAGCCTGGGCCGCCTGCTGAGTTCAAAGCTAGCCTCAACTACATAGCAAGACCTGTCTCAAAACGATTTCTGTTTCGTATCACCCTAACGGTGAAGACTGTTCCTTAGCCCTGGACCTGCCCGCGCTTGGCTTCCTCCTGGCTTAGGAAGAGGTCTGGAGTCAGATGCCTTCTGGTTCTTGGTTTTCAGGTTGTCAGTAGGAAGAAATAACACCGCAAGGTGGAGCAAGGGAGGCTGCTGTATGGCAGCTCTGGCATTGTGGGCTCAGTGGGCCCTGATGTCTACACCAAGGCTGTGAACCTCGGAAGGTGCTCTGTGGGCCTGAGGGCTTGGACTTGTCAGTTCCAAGCAGCTTCAGGAGGAGAAGCAGTAGTATTTCTACCTTTTTCCCTCCCCATAGTGTCAGGAAGGGTGAACGCTTGCTGAAAGTACCACTGCCTATATGTCCTGTGTGCCAATACGCAGTGTCACACTGTCCTTCTGGGGGGGCTGCCTTCCATGGTGAGCCCTTGGGGAAGGCCTCTGATTGGTGACCTGTCAGGTCCCACTCCTGTCTGGCAGGTCAACAGCAGCTGTGCTTCTGCTGGCCAAGGTGGCAGCTCCCATCTGACGTCTCTGAGTGGAAGGACCTTGGGGGAGGGGTTGGGCAGGGGAGCAAAGGGTGACCCCCC
>PVJX010041886.1:0-14476 GCA_004027295.1 Dolichotis patagonum
GGGCTAAGTGTCCTATCCTGGCAACCTTCTTCTAGAACCTTTCTTACTTCCTGGTGTCTCCAGGGTAACAGCCTCACATTTCACTCAGTGCCTTTCAATGTCTTCCTGCCAGCCCCACACTCCAAATGCTTACCCTGGGCTTTTAGTTCCCTCTGGTGCATGTCATTATCAATGGCTGCAAATACTGGGTAAGGGAGCATCCCTTTCTTCAGGTACTTCGTCATGCTGGACAAGGAAGAGTTATGCAGCTTTGGAAAGAAAGTACAATGAATGGTTTTCAAAACAAGTGTCATATGTGTCCCTTTCCTCAATCCCCTGGGAAGCATCAACCGCATTCTTATCATGTACTTTTGCCTCCCCCGTGTACCTTATGTGTAGTTAAAAGTGGAGGTTCTGGACCTTGTCTGCCCTGCTTGTTCTCCTATATCTACCATGTGCTCACTGGGTGGTCATGGACAATTTCTCTCAGCTCTTCCTTCCTCAATCCCTCCCTCTGGATAGAGTGGATTATCAGAGATATTGTCATTCATATGTTTTACTGCTGAGGAAACTGACCATCAGAAAATTAAAGGAACTTACCCAAGGTCACCAGCTAAAACGGCACCAGTGTGATACAAACTCAGGATTATCTGCTGCAAAGGTTAGGCTTTTGACCATTTTCAACAGGTGAACAATGCTGTCACGAGGCATTGCTATCTTAGAGCTCCCCCCAAATCTGCCTTGGTGTAAAATAAACTTTTGCGCTAAGTTTATTTCTAGGTATTGGAAACATACATTTTGACGAAAAAAGCCTAGCTTGAAATCCTTTGGATCATTATGTAGTACAGCAGAAGAAATGCAATTGGGTGAAGGAGGAATCTACCCAATGGGTGAACCCTGAATGAGTCTTCCAATTATTTCCTGTTGCATAAATCTGTGTGGACAATAGCCACTAACAGAAGATGAACACAGGGCTTGTGCCTGCAATTTCTGAAAACCACACCAGGTTAAGAACATCCTACCTGTTAACATATTTCAAAGCATACAACACCATACTGCTAACTCTAAGGATATTGTGGAGCAGGTTTCTAGAACCTATTTATCATGTATAGCTGAAAATTTATATATTAAATGAAATAAGCACGTACAGGAATTAAAGGGATAGATCTTAGGTTAAGTGCTCGTACCACCTATCCACCTACCCACCTACCCACACGCGCACATGCACATATATTCAAGCATAAAAGAGGAGAGAAAGACAGAGACAGAGAGAGTGTTTTGTACCTCCATGTTCATATCACCCACAGGTATCTGGTCCACACTGGCATTTCTAAACAACACCTATTCCCCTAGGCCATACAGTCTGATAGAAACCCTATCATCATCAATCATTTCACTTTCCTTCGCCTCCTTTGTCCCAATCCCACAGTTGTCTATGACTCACTGCTCCTATTTCTATGAATAGGACAACTGCTTAACCCAACCCAAAAGTTAAAGATAGGAGGAATCCACTGGGAGGAGAACTCATTTCAGGTTTCCACCTCACAATCTTCCTAACTCTCCCCTGTGACTGCTGCAGCTCATGCCAAGGTCACCTTGAGGGTCACACATGCTTGGACCTGGGTTGCCTCTGACCTGAACGGAGCAGACCAAGTGATGCCTTCAGGCACTTTGGGGTTGGATCTCAGGGTCAGTTGGTCAAAGGTTTTGGGGGAAAACGTAAGGATACTCTGGAGCTGGAGAAAGCATTTTCTTGTAAGCACCTGAAGAAACAAAAGCATCCAGTCTTCTTCCCAAAGTAAGAAGAATGAAAGGAAAGTGCAGAGAGGAGCATGGTGGTCCACAGCTGTGATCCCAACCTTTGCTGAGGCAGAAGGACAGTGGGTTTGAGACAAGCCTGGACCACACAGCAAGACTCTGTTTCAAAAAAGAAAAGAAGACAAAGGAAAAAGGAAAAGAGGAGAAAACAAAAAAGAAAAAGGAAGGGAAGGGAAAAAAAGGGGAAGGAAGGGAAAGAAAAAAGAACTGCACACAGTGACATACATTGCTGTAATAGCACTGGAAGGCCAAGGCAGGAAAATCACTGTAAGTTTGAGGTGAACCTGGGCTACATAGTGAGTTCAAGGTCAGCCTGAACCAGTGAGATTCTGTCTCAAAAAAGAAAGAAAAAGAAAAAGAAACTCTTACATGACTTTATAATAGGGATGTTGGTCCAGATCTCTAGCAACTTCCAGCCTAGAGTGGCAGGTCTCAGTAAGGGGTGACTTACTTCCCTGGTTTGTCTGGAAACAACTATGTAGGCCCAAAAATCAGTCAGAGAGTAATTCTCCAACTTCGCTGCCTCGATGACTTTCTTTAGGCTGTGAATCAAGTCCCACTCCTTCTGGTCAAATCGATGCTTCAGCTCGGCCTCTGTAGCATCTGTGTCCCCATTGTTGGTGTAGAAGGAAGACAGTGCCCTGTAGGCAGAGAAATGGGAATGAGTGGATGATTGGAAATGTACACAGGGAAGGCTGGAGGGAGGGATATGGGCCAGACCATCTCTAACTCCAAATGTTTCCCTCTAGGAGTAGGTGACAAATAGGAGGGAATGGATAATTATTTTGCTTAATACAAATAAGAGTACAAATGATAAAACACCAGGGAGGCATCCAACATCCTCTGGGATAATTCTTCCATATTACCAGTAGGAAATGAGAATTAAATAGAAGAAATGACTCCTGAAAGCCAAGTAATATTTTTTTCCAGACTAATATGTATGAAGGGTTCACGTGGGATTGCTACAGAGCATTGTTTATAGTCTTTTAATGTTATTAACTTACATCATCTTCGTAATCAACCAAAACAGGAATGATAAGATTATTCTCAATTTACAGAGGGAGCCACTGAGGCCCAGAGAGGATAAGTAACTTCCCCAAGACCACACTGGGAATACCAAAATGAACTGAATTTGTTTCTAGATAATCCACCATCTTCACACTTTATTTACTGAACACTGCGTTGGAGCAAAAATCTGACAAGTCTTGGTAGAGAAGATATTTCAAACAGGAACACTTTGCCTGTGCTAGCTCCTATTGCAGAGATTTGATATCCATTTGTCCACTCAACAAATATTTGAACCAAATTTAAACACTGATATTCCATTTTGTTACTGAGAAACTTTACAGTGCATTTGGAACAAGTTGAGCTAAAACCTTCTTTTCCCCTTGGTACTGCGGATTGAACCAAGGTCCTTTACATTAAACTATATCCCCAGATCTTTTAATTTTTTATCATGAGGCAGGGTCTCCCTAAGTTGTCCTGGGTGGACTTAAACTTGTGATCTTCCTGCCTCAGTGTCCCAGAGAGCTAGGATTAGAGGCATGTACTACCACACCCAATGGTTGATACACTGTGTCTAGAAGTTTAATTGAGAGACTCAGCATGGAGCTAGGGCTCTTATTTTGTAAATATCCTTATCCTGTGCCAAGGAGGGCACAGAGATTTCGAGTGCTACAGCCACCCTGAAGCTGGAGGTGGCCTGTGTACAATACAAGGGAGGAAAAGAGGCTTGATTTTGTTCCCTTTTTGCTCTGGCTGCCTTTTGGCTTTGGCTGCTGCCTTGAAGTGCATGCCACCCTGCATTGCAGCCAGCTGATTATGACCTGAAACCTCCAAAAACTGTAAGCTATATAAACTTTTCCTTGCTTAATTTTGAGTGTTGAGTATTTTGTCCTAGCAATGAGAGAAAAGTAACCAAGACAGACAGGGTCTCCCTAAGTTGCCCTGGTTGGGCTCGAACTTGTGATCTCCTGTCTCAGTGTCCCAGAGAGCTAGGATTAGAGGCATGTACTACCACACCCAATGAAAAACTCCTTTTCCAAATATATGTTAACCATCTAAGGACACCTTGGTCTTCTTAGACTTTGGTCTCAGAAGGTACTGAGAGTGTACAGTTTGACAACAGGAATGTCAAATATCTCATTAATATTTCGGCATTGCTTTTGTGCCAAATGTCAATGCTTCAGATATACTGGATTAAAAAGAAAATACACCATGATAGTTAATATCACAGTTTCTTTTTACTTTTTCACTGAGGCTACTAGAAAATTCAAATCAACAGATGTGATTTGTGTTATATTTCTGTTGGATAACTTTTTCTTTTTTTTTTGGTACCGGGGATCAAACTCATGACCTCGCACTTGCCAGGCAGGTGCTTAAGCCACTGAGCTAAATCCCCAGCCCTTCTGTTGGATAACTTTGATCTGGATGCTTCATGTATGTTGTGTTGTTTAGTACAGCAGCTCTGTGAAGTCAGTACTGTTACCTCTTTCATAGTTAAGGAGACTGGGGGTCTAGGATTGGAACCAAGCTGTTGGAACGCAGACCTGCCTTCTTATCCACAGGCTGCAGCGTGGTGGACCTCCAAGAGGCAACAAGGAAAAAAGTCCTGTGCTTCAGAGCTAAACAGCACCCTTTAATCTAGAAATAGGGCAGGCCTGCTGACCCTTAAACTCTATCACTTATCACGTTAACCTCTGGGAGGACACAGGACTCCTAGGTGTGACCCCGCAGGACCTGCCTCACCCCAAGCTCTGAGGCTCTATTGTTTATGACTTTTTCCCTACTAACCTCATTCTCCATACCCAGCTCAAAACCCAGTGCAGACTTAACTCTTGCACTGAAAAGGTGCCAAGATTGACTAGGAGTGTGCACCAAGGGCTTCAAAGCAGGCATCAGTGCTTCCTACCTGTCCCGTGTGGCCTGGCACAGGAGAAAGTCCTGCACAGACTTAATGCGGTTCTCTGCATATAGCCTGCAAAGTCACAGGGAGTCACAGTGTAAACAGTGTACCTGAACATGTAAAGGTCCTTTAATGTCAGCAAATAATTATTATGTTTGTTTCAGGCCTTTTGGGGTCTAAGAGAGACATTTTATGTTTGTCCTGGGTTCCCAGGACAGAACTCCTAAAACCTTAGAGTTCCTGAGGACGAGGGTGGTGGCTGAGATGGTTCTTGGGATCAGAAGGGCCTCAGATCACTTTGGGATGGGTGCTGGTCACCAGATAGGCCAAATCATGACTAGAAGCTTGAAACTTTCAGCCTGTGCAACTCCCAGGGAGAGGGGAGAAGAGTTGGGTGTTGGGCTCAATCCCCAGTGGCCCATGATTTAGCCAAATACACATATGTAATGAAGCCTGCAGAGAAATCCCTAAACAACAGGTTCAGAAAGTACCTGTGCCTGTTCCAGGAGCTCCTGGGAACAGGGAGGCCTGTGTGTCAGGAGAAGGGATGGGAGGGTTGCGTGTCTATCCTTTGCTCTCCCAACCTCTTCCATTTGTACCTGAATTGCCTTCTTTAATATACCAGAGAATATAATGAAAGTATACTGCTAACTTTCACAAGCTGTTCCAGGAAATTATCAAACCTAGGAAGAAGTCTTGGGAATCCCCAATTTATGTTCAGTCTCTCAGAAGTGCTGCTGCCCAGGAGCTTGCCTCTGCTGTCTGAGTAGAGGAGGGACTGGGGGATTGTCCACTCCAGGTGGACAATGTCAGGATAAAATTAAATTGCAGGACACCCCATGCTGTCAGAGAATTGGAGTAATAGTGTCAGAAAAGACAGCGGATCCACACACGACGGCCGCAACTGTGTCATCCCAGCATTCTGGGAGGCTGACACAGAAGAATCACAAGTTCAAGTCCTACATGAGTGACTTAGCAAGACACTGCCTCAAAATAAAACAATTAAAAAGGAAAAGAAGAGCTGGGGAATGTAACTAACTCAGTGTGAGTTCAATCCCCAGTACTGGCAGGCAAAAAAGAAAAAGATTCAATTCAAAATAGAGAAAGACAGAGCAGAGACAGAGAGACAGACAGAGATAGACAGAGAGAGAGACAGCAGGGTACTGGTAACCAGAATGCAGGGAGATTGAAGGGTGGGAAGACAGAGTTGGGGGAGAAGTTCATTAACACAGAAGTTCATCTCCAGAGGCACAGCCAGATTGAAGGAATAATTTCTGGCCTTGTATCACACAGGCAGTGTGAGTATACAGTATTGTATACTCACAGTGAGTTTACAGTATTGGGCCATACAATTCAAAATACGTAGGAGGGAGGATTTTGAATGTTTCTATCACAAAGAAGTGATAAAAATTTGAGATGCTGGAAAATGTAAGTACCTGGAGTGAATGTGTATGTATGAGGAAACATCACACTGATGTACAGTTATCTTTTAAATGAAAAAAGAAAAGAAACCAGGCATGGGGGAGTACACACATGTCACCCCAGTATTCTGGAAGACTGTGGGAGGATCTAAAGTTTGATTTCAGTCTGGGCAACTTAATGATTTAGCAAGACCCTCTCTTGAAATAAAATATATAAATAAATTAAAAAGGACTGGGGATGTAGCTCAGTGTAAAAGATTAATCCCCAGGAAAGGAACAAAGGAAGAAATGAAGTAATGAATAAAGGAAGGGAGGGAGGCAGGGAGGAAAGAAAGGGAGAAAAAGAAAAGAGCGTGAACTTGGTATCAGGAGGAAAAATCTCTCATTGGATGTCAGATACCACCTCCCATCCTGAAATGCACACTTACCAAGTGGACCCCGAGACTCCCGAGACGTATGTGACAGCATCCAGCAGGCCAAGACTTTTCAGCTCACTCAGGACCCCGATGCAGGCGATGTGGGCCCGCAGGCCCCCGCCAGAGCCCAGCACAGCAATCACTGGTGCCTGGGGACAGGGTTGAGAACAAGACTGGGATCTAGGACTCTCTCTTGAGTCGGATGCTGCCTGTCATATGTCACTTTTCTGGCCATGAAGTCTGCACTCCTCTACCTTCTCCCCTTCTGCTCATCCTAGCTGAGCTGGGCCCCAACCTAGGTGCAAAAGGTGCACCTAGGTCTTGGGGCCCCCAGGCTCCCTGCCACTCACCTCATTGGCCCTGATGCTCAGCTTTTCCAGAGCTTTCAACACCTGGCGTTTGCGTTTCTCCACAGCCTCCTGCTCTTCTTTTTGCAGACCAGGGAGGATGGAAACCTTAACGCTTCTCAGAACAAAATAAAAACAATAAACTCCAGAAAAATCACAGTGAGAAAGAAAGAAACAGTTTATCTACCTTCTTGGTAGGCAGCAGCCCTGGAGTGATGCAATGCAAAAATGCCCAGATGGGACATGCAAGTCAGAATTGAAAATGTAACTAAAGAATATAACATATCTGATAGTGAGGATTTGCAGAAGTTATCACATTTTTATGTCCAGTGAATATGAAACAGTTGCCCTCCATAGCTTCAGATTTTCCACCTGTGAATATAGCTAACAGGTCAGAAATGAGAAGGAAAACAGTCTGGACTGACCATGTGCTGACCTTTTCTTGGCCATTATTTCCAAACAATATAAAATAACAACTATTTACATAGTATTAATGTTGTATGAGGTATTATAAGTAACCTAGGGATGACTTAAAGTGCACAGGAGGATGATATATTGTATATTATATTATTCATTTTACTTAGAAGACTGGAACAGCTGAAGACTTTGGTAATCTACAGGGGGACTGGAACAGTGGACAGTCCTGGAATAAACCTTCCTTGGATACTAAGTGGTGGCTTATACTATTAATGACATGGTGCAGCCAGTTAGCAGCTCCCCAAAACATTAAACAGAATTACCATATGACTCAGCAGCCCAGCAATTAAACATAGGTGCTCATAGGCTTAAATGGTGACTTTCAAGCAGTGCCATTCATTCAGCTAAAAGGGAGAAACAAGCCAGCAAAATAGCACTACCTAGCAAGTTCAGCACTTTTGGAGCCTGAGGCAGGAGTATTGCAAGTTCATGAGACCAAGTCATGAAATAAAAAAGGGTTGGAGATGTAGCTCAGTGTAAAGGTCCTGGGTTCAATCCCTAGTACTGAGGGGTGGAGGGAGACAACCCCAATGTCTATCAAGTGACGAACAGATAATATACAGTCTGTGTATACAACGAAATGTCAGCCATACAAAGGTTCTGATGCATACATACTACAGCATGGATGAACCTTGAAATCATGGTAGTAACAGAGCCAGACAAAAAAGCTGTATCTTGTATGATTCCTCTTATCCGAAACATCAAAAACAGGCAAATTCACAGAGAATTTGTAGTGCCAGGGTCTGGGGAGAGGGAGAAATGGAAACAGGGTTTCCTTTTGGGTTGATGAAATATTCTGGGGCTGGACAGAGATGGTGGTTAGAATGCCTCCTGAATGTACTAACCATCACTGAATTGTTTACTTTAAAATAGTTGCAAGAGCTGGAAATGGTGGTACATGCATGTAATTGCAGCACTTGGGAGGCTGAGGCAGGAGGATTGCTGTGAGTTCAAAGCCAGCCTGAGCTAAGCATGTGTTCAAATCTAGTCTGAATTACATAGGGAGACCCTGCTTTAAAAAAAAAAGCAAAAAACAACCCATGGTCACAAGAGCAAATATACTGTGTACATTTTATCACAATAAAAAATTAAGTAAATAAAAATTACCTGTACTTTTTTCTTTCTACTTCATAAAATATGACTAGAAAACTTAAAATTACATTTGTGACTCACCTATTTTCACAGGACAGTGGTAATTTGAAGAGCTCCTCAGGGTTCATCTTGCTTAATTTCCTCAATCAACTTTCTTTTAAATATTTTCCTTTCTTATTGCATACTCACTTCCTGTTTGGTGGACAACTGAAATCTTTAAGGGACTCTGGGTTTTGACTCTGACTTCACACAATGAGAATGATTATTAGACGAATATTCCTTTAAAAAAAGATTAGTTCATCAATCCATCTGTCCCATGTAATTGTTACCTAATAAACATCACAGTTCACACTCAGATAGCTAGAAAAAATATTAAGGTGGGTGCAGATAGGGAGAATCCAGGGAGAAGAGACACCTGTGTATCCCATATCCGCCCTCCACCTGCCTGAAGGCCCAGGAGACCTCTGTCTTCCTAGTGGGCACTGGGCAGGAGCCTTTAAAGAGGCAGCAGCTTCTGGGTCTTGCTGAGGCCCCTGACCAGGCCTTGCCCTACCTTAATCCTGACTTTGCTCTCCAAAGAAAGGCCTTGCCCATCAAAATTAACTCTGGTGAAGGAATTACTTGCTGCAGTTGCTGGTGTCCAAGATCAGCAGGGCTGAAGGGGCTCACACACATCCAACAAAGGATTTTTAAAATCTTACACCAGGAATGGTGGTGTACACACCTGTAATCCCAGAACTCTGGGAACCTGAGGCAGAAGGACTGCAAGTTTAAGTTCAGACTGGGCATTTTAGGGACTTCGTAAGTCTCTGTCTCAAAATAAAAATACAAGAGGTAATAAAAGGGCTGGGGACGTATCTCAGCGTGAAGACTGCAGATTCAGTGCCCAACACCACGAAGAAAAACAAAAAAGTAAATTCTGAGATGGCTTTTATTCCATTTTTCACTTGACACATTCCTGTAGTGGCACCTGTTTAGAATTAAACCCCAAATTTTTCTGCCAGTTTAGCTTGTAGCTACTATGCTAGGAAGCCACTAGCTGCTAAAGACTTCAGTGAAGGACCCATCTGCGTGAGACTTCTGGGGGTGGGGGAGGCCTCACTGTCAGCAATCACATTGTAGGCTGAGCCTCAGTAACACAAGCACAAGAAAATTTTGCAGCTTTTGGTACTTACAGACCCTGGGGTGCTCAGCCAACCTTGAGTGAAGCAGTGAAAGCAGAAGGCAGCAAGATAAAATATATACAGGGAGCTAGGGTGTGAGTCTCTTCAAATTGGTGGGCAAACGCCTGAATGGTCCATTTAACGGAAGTTTCAGGAACGTCTAGAGTCCAAACTGTCAGATTTTTATCTCTGGCCACCTGCCTGGGCCGCTAGGGTGTGGCGTAGAATTGGAAATTGTGTAAGAAGGTCTGAACCCAGCTCTTGGGAGAGGAGTCCAAATAATGTTAAAATAGATGCTGAGACTGCATCCAACTACAATATTATTATATTTTTAAAATGGATAGTTGTGTGTTTTTATCTATCACACAGGGCAAATTTCTCATTCTTATGCTCCCTTTCAATTTCTATTATTTTTCAGGATTTTCTCAGATATTTGTTCATACCTTGATGCCAGCAATCTTTTTTTTTCCAAATTTTTTGAGGTAATCCCAAAGAAAAATTATAGCTAATTGAGATGGAAGTATGATTTTATTTTATTTTTAACTTTTTGGAGTCCCAGGAATTGAACTCAGGACCTCACGCTTGCCAGGCACTAAACTAAATCTCGAGCACCTGGAAATGTGATGTTTTAGCACACACAGAAGCAAATAATTGACCTTGTCTTTGAACTCTGCCCTCTCTCCCTTTTTCTTCCTCTTTTCCCTCCACTAATGAGGTAACAAACAGAACTAGGACAAGACTATATCAAAGTATCAGAAAACCAACAAATAAATATCACCCTATGCCCTTCCCCTACCCCAGACATACTCAAAAACGTAAGTACATGACTTTGGCCTTCCTCCAACATCACTGTATTATAGTTTTGACCTCCCACCCAGTGGGTTTTGGATGTGATGACACTTCCTCTAAAAAATCCTATAGGCTCAAAATCTGTGCCTCTCAATGATAGGCTGAATTCTCTCTGGTGGTGATTCTTGGTAATCCCCAGGTATGGACCCGCCTACAGCACCTGCCTCTATGGGGCAATGAGCTCTTCTCACTCCGTGTACCTCCTCCTGCGCAGTGGTGTACATTCATTTACTTGTTTACTTCTTTCATTTACACTTGTTAGTCCATGTTATGATTGATACATTGTGTCAACTGGAGAAATTTTAACTAAGAGACTTAGCAGGGAGCCAAGATTCTTACTTCCTAAATAACTTCAGCCTGTAAGAGAAGAGAGCACAGAAATTTTGTGAGTGCTACATTCGCCCTGGGGGGAGAGGTGGCCTGTGTACAATATAAGGGAGGAAAAGAGGCTTATTCTCCTTGGCTGGTTTTGCTGGTTGCTTCCTTCAAGTATTGCACTGTGCCATGCCAGCTTCCCTTAGAGCCAGCTGATTATGGGCTGAAATCTCCATGAACTGTGAACGAAATAAACCTTTCCTTCCTTCATTTTGGATGTTGACTATTTTGTTCCAGCAATGAGAGAAAAGTAATCAAGACAAAATTTGGTACCAGAGGAGTGGGGTTGTTGCTTTGTCTATACCTGACCATGTGGTCCGAGCCTTTTGTGAATGACTTGGAAGAGTTTAGAGAGGTTTAGTTAGAGATGTCACCTAAGAAAGTAATCCCTGGAACAGCTTAGGCTGTTCTGTAGGGGTGATTCTGGTCAGGGCTCAGAAGACCAGAAAACCATCGAAGACCAGGCTCACGAGGTTTCTGCAAGGAAGGGTTGCATTGGGTGCTGGACTCCAGATGACGTATGTTATGACTTGGCAGAAAGTTTGCCTGCATTTTGCTTGGGTCCGGAGACATTGCTTGAGACTGAGATTAAGGATAGTGGGCTAATTAATCTGGCAGAAGAAATTTCAAGGCAGTCAAATGTTGAGGTTTTGGCATGGCTATTGTTGGGGGCTTCCAGACACATTTATGTTGCAGATCAAGAGCAAACTGCCCAGCAGAATGATGTAAATCATTGTGAGCTTGGCCAGAAAGAAGCTCCAATAAAACTGTAGACCGGGAAAATAGAGCAGAGAAAATCTCAATAGTTGAAAAGGAACAGGACAGTAGAAAAGATAGCCTAAAGGCATCTCAAAAAGAAGCAAGTCACAAACATTTGCAGCCTCAAAACTGCAAAAGTGACTTTACTTTGAGGCAAAAGCTGCAGAGTGCCATGTTCCAGAATGGTGGCAGCATAAGAAATTTGTTCTTCAGAAGCGGATTCAAAGTGTCCAGCAATCCAGGCACTTGACCCCTACAGCCAAGAGAGAAGAAAACCTGGCTACTGCTCCAGCTGGCAACAGACATTGGGATCGTTCACATGGTTCCAGTTTTAGGTGCACACAGAATGCAAGAGTTCTGAGGTTGAAAAGACTTCCAACCCGATTTCAGAAGGCCTAGGAGGCCAGGAAGTGTGCCCCTGAGAGGGCAATGTGTAAAGCTGTGAATGTAAAGCCAAAGGTGCAGTGGAGACCCCAGAAGTCTAGAAAATCCAGGAATGGGGATCACCTAAGTAAAACTGCAAGGAGAGAGCAAAGCAGACCTAACAGAGAAGCTGCAGGAGCTACAACCACCAGAAGTGACATAGGGGTGGAACCACATAAGGCTTTTGGAGCTCACAGTTTGCCACAAGATTGCCTCAGATGTTGAGCATGTAATTCCAGGACCTAACCTTCGCCCTGCTGAATTTGGGACTTGCTTTGGTCCCAATGCTTTGTGTCCTCATTTGTACCTTTTGGAATGGGAATGTTTATCTTGTGCCATTGCATGTTGGAAGTATTTAACTTTGTTTTAGTTTGTACAGGAGCTTGCAGCTAAGGTTTGCCTTACATCTCAGAGGAGACTTGGGACTTGGACTTTTCAGCAATGCTGAAACTGCTTTGGCAACTTTTAGAGATGGACTATATGCCTTTTGAATAAAATGATGTTTTATTCAAATGAGTATTTGGGAGGCCAGGGAAACAATGTTATGATTCTAATGTAGTATAATGCTGATAGATTTAATTTTGGTTCTTCAGGAATATTAAATCTATGTTATAATGTTTAAGTTGTGAAAAGATATGAATAAGCATGTCTTGTATCTAAAAACAGGTTTAAAGAAATGTGTCTGGTTGCCGTAGTAACAAACAGTGGATTGTTACGGTTGATACTTTGTGTCAACTTGAGTTTAGAAATTTAAGAGATTCAGCAGGGAGCCAAGATCCTTACTTTGTAAATAACAGCCTGTGCAAGAGGAGGGCACAGAGATTTTGTGAGTGCTATACCTGCCCTGGAGGGGGAGGTGGCCTGTGTATAATATAAGGAAGAAAACAGGCTTTTCTGTAGGATATAATTTGAGGAACTCCCCTTGAATGCAGAACAGTTTATACACCATTAGTTAAATTGAGGATTATTTCTATATATTGGTATATACAGAGCTGACTACGGTATTTCCCTCTCTTTAATTGGCTCTAAGCATTGCAAATAAGGCTAGCCAGGTACTGATGTGTAATTTCTAAAGCCAATTAGACAGCCTCCTGTTTCCTTGCATAGTGCTCTCTGTAAAAGATTGAGCATAGTGGGATGGCAGAGCCACTCAGCTCCAGGAATGTCTGCTGCGTACCAGCCTCAATGTAAGCTAGGACTCCCCAGGACACAAAAGTCTACATATTAGAAAGTGAAACAACTGCCTTGTAAACCATTCATATGCTATTCTAATTGAACTATGCTGACTGATCCTTCCCCATGTCATTCTCCTCCTTTTTGCAAAGATGCTTTTCTCCCGACCTGGCTAGCCAGCTCAAGTTACTCATGTAGTTCGTGGCATTCTCCCTGTCACTGATTCTTGAACCACTTCTTTCTTCACAAGATAATAAATTCTTGGAGAGGCCTTGGACCAGGATCTTTGTCCACACATCCTTACTTGAATTGGGCGGAGGACCCTTGGCTGCCCTTAATTTTGAATACGTCTTAGTGTCTTGACAATTGCTGTGGGTTGCACTGGAGGTGGTAGACTGGAATTAACTTGCCAGGATTCCAATAATGACTCAATGAGATTAAAAATATAACTTCTTGGATTGTGAGGAGGACTACAAAAGGATTATAGTAGACAGTACTTGGATTACTATACTCACTATTGGAATTATAATACTTGTCCTCCCCATTTTTCCTCTGCCTCCTTTTGCTGGCTGCTGCTTTCAAGTGTTGGTCCTGTGCCAAGCAAGCTTGCCTTGGAGCCAACTAATTATGGACTGAGACATCCATGAACTGTTAGCTAAACAGACCTTTCATTCCTTCATTTTGGGTGTTGGGTATTTTGTCGTAGCAAGGACAGAAAGGTGTCCAAGACAGTCCATTTAGAATACTTACTTTTTCTCTTTTTGAGTGTTCTGCTCAACATTTCATTCAGGATGCCAAGAACCTGCAAACAACTCCCCAGCAGTCCCCACCTGGTGACACCACTGTGCCCCTTATTAAACACCTCTTCTATTCTTTCTTCCTCAGGTTCTCTTTCTCTCTGCCCCACCTCTCCTAACATCCCTCCTTGTTCTTCCTTCTTTTTTGCTCTTTAATTTTCCATTTTTATTTTTATGCTCCAGGGAACTGAACCTAGGGCCACTGCCCCAGGCCGTTGAAAGTTTTACTGTTCTGAGATAGTCTTGCCACATTGCTAAGTTCCTGAGGCTGGACTCCAATTTTCCATCCTCTTGCCTCAGCCTTCCAGAGTGCCAGGATTAGTGCAAGTGCTGCCATATCCAGCTGAATATTCTCCTCCAACCCCATTCCTCATTTTCAATCCCTTGGAAACATTCTCAGCACTTGTTCCATTGCCCCTGCCTCTTTTCCCTTTCCTTTCTCTGCTCTCTTATCTCCCTTCTCTATCCAAGCAGAAAGGGGC
>PVJX010041887.1:0-14356 GCA_004027295.1 Dolichotis patagonum
TGACTCACTGTACAATGCCACATTTTTGTTTTTCTTCTGGTTTATGAGGCATGTCTTTTGTTACTTCACAATTCTCTAAAATTCGACATGTCTAAACCTGAAGAGCTAATCACCTTTATTTTCTCACCAGTGTTTTGTATTTCATTTGCTATGTACACCAAATGTACACCAAATTTGCTATGTACACCAAATGACATACTCATGATTCAATAGCTTATAAAAAGTCTGCACCAAAGTTTGCAGTCTAATTTTAAGGAAAATTAAGGATGCTATGGTTTCCATAAAGCTAAATGTACATTTCTTGAAATTCCACCATTATACCTTTCCTAATCTTTCACAAAATGATTTTAACAGTTGAGGCAGATTTTGTTTGTGGTATCCTACAATTTTACCTGGCAAAATAAAAGTTCACAAAATTGACTAACTTGTTTTCTAACTTATTTTTATTTGTACTGTTCAATGAAACCCCAATTCTGTGAACTGGGGTTCTCAAATGCTTTCCAGGTACATTTATTTGCTTCAATGGTTTGGCGATTTTGTTAAACCTAAGAATTACCGGAGACCTCCTTAAATATTCTTTGTAACATCTCTCTCCGAGAGATTGTGATATTTAGTATCTTATCCACAACTTATCTTACAACAACCCGAGTACTATGTAAATAGAAATCCTCAAGAATATATTTGATTTTAAGTTATATCCACTTGTCCTCAAAAATTCTAGTTCGCTGAATGTTCAGTTTCTTGAAGGAATGGGTCCTATCTTGTGTTTTGGGGAACTGGAGTAAGGCAATCAGCTAATTACAATCTCATTTCCACAGCGTTCAAAACAACTTACAGGTAGATTCCTCTCTGTCCACCAACTGGGAATCGCCTGTATTACTACCAGCGCTGCGTGTTCTCCCTTGAACACCGGACAACAGGTGCTCAGTCTATTTTTTTTGTTCAATGTGTTACAGCTTTGGATTTGCCCCATAGCTTTGTTCCAGAAGTTACCGTATTATGGGTAGTGAGGCAGGGAGATAAGACAATGGGCAGTGGTGAGCAAGAGCCTAGAAGTCAGAGGGCAACACAAGCCTGATCCGTAGAAAGCAGTGGCTTAGCTGAAAAATGGCTTCAAAGGACGAGGGCGAGGATCAACTGTGAGAAGCCATGGGCAGTTGGGGTGCATGGGGAGTCTGCTCTTCCCAGGTCAGTGGCCTAGCTAAAAGTGTCAAGCTCACTGTGACACACGTATACACCCTGAACTGAGGTGGCTCCTCGGCATCTGCTCTGGGCCAGGACTGCAGCGTCGAGCTGCCCGGGGACACCGGAGTGACCAGGCCCAGAGAGCAGGCCCAGGGGGCAGCTCCACCACGGGAGTCAGGACACGCCTCACCCCGGGCAGGCTCCCAGCCTCTTCTGGCCTGCAGCCAGCAGCCGCCGCCCGCCGCCTCTTCCGCTCGGCCGCCGGCCGCCCTCGGGCCCGCTTGCTCGGCCCCTCTGCCCTCGGAGCCCGGCGCGGGGCAGGAGCGATGTGGCGCATGCGTGGTGGCGCCACGGGGCGCGGGAGCTGCGGCGGCGACGGGGACGGCCGGGGGGACGGGCGCAGGCCGGGCCGCGCGAGCGAGGGCGGCGGCGGGGGCTGGCAAGGCCGCGCGGGCGGCGCCCGGCAGCAGCTGGAGGAGCGCTTCGCCGACCTGGCCGCCAGCCACCTGGAGGCCCTGCGCGCGCGGGACGAGCGGGACCGGCAGAACGCGCGGCTGCGCGAGGAGAACGCGCGGCTGCGGCTGGAGAACCGGCGGCTGAAGCGCGAGAACCGCAGCCTCTTCCGCCAGGCCCTGCGGCTCCCGGGAGACGGCGGCGAGCAGGCGACGCTGGGCCCGGAGGAGGCCGCGCCGAGCCGGAGGGCGAGAGGCGGAGCGCGGGAGGACGAGCCCGGCAGCCCCCGGGCCCTGAGGGCGCGGCTGGAGAGGCTGGAGGCCATGTACCGCCGAGCGCTGCTGCAGCTGCGCCGGGAGCAGCAGGGCGCGCGCGCGCGCACGGCCGGGGCGGAGCCGCCTGCGCGCGACCCCGAGCCCCCCGGGCCCCGGCCCTAGCCCCGCCCGCGGCCCGAGTGGGGGCGGGGCTCCCCGCGCGCCCCGCGCCGGGCTCGGCCGGGCCTCGGTTCCCGCGCCCACTCGGCGCGGAGTGCCCCGGCCCCGAGAAGCCGGCGCGGACGGACCTGGCGCCGGGAGCCGGGCCCCAACGCGTCCTGATACTTGAACGTTGCTGACCTATGCGGGAACCTGTTGTATGTTTTCCCTAAATTCTGATTCTTTGACAGCCAAATGGTGCATTTTGATTTTGTTGTCCATTCTTCAATTCTCTAAAGCCTCTAGCTGTGACCTGTGATGTCGACAATATTAAAAGTATTTGTTGTTATAAATCGGTATGGTTTGGATATTCGATGCAGTACCAACATTTTTAATAAAGAAGATATTCATAACTTAGAAACTCGTTTGCCCGACTCCAGTTCATAGAGATGTAATATATACTGATTTGTTTGTCCCCAGTTTTTAAATGTCTGCCCACTGGTGATCCTCTGAATTGGAAAATAAATCTGGTGCACTGAAAGAATCTAAAAGCTTCCCATGACTGTCATTTGAAGTGTGTTAAATTTTTATATTTCTGTACGATACACAGACTTTATCCTTTGTAATATGTAATTTTTTTCTGTTCTAACAGTTATCTTTTGGAAACACCTAAAAATTGCATAGTACAAACTTTGTTTTATTATTACATTTTAGGTTAACAAGCAGTCTGTATAACTAGTTTTTCTCATTTTAAGAACTTTAAAGGAATTACAAATTATTGATATTTCATATTCTCCAGTTTTTAAAGTTTGAACGTGATTTCAGTGGCAGAAAAAGATGACTTAGTTGTAATAAATGTTCTAAAATAACTTCTATTGCATTTGTTAACGAATAACATTTTTTGCCTACTAAATAGTGGAAATGATACTTTTGTGTCTGAAAAAAATTGTGGAGGCAAAAACATATGATATTTTCCCCTGTCATAAGGGTCATGGCAACACTTCTATAACAAAAGTCAAGTTAGCAAGGGAAAAGCATAATAGGTTTATTTAATGAAAGTTTCACACAACAGCTTTTAGAAACCAAAATATCCAGGGAAAACTATGTGTAGGTTGGATGAATGGACAGCATTGTAGAAATGTGAGTGGACAAGCATTGTATCACTTCACATAACATTGCAAAAGATACCCAGTAAGGTCTCTTGGTTCTATGTCTTCTGGCCTTCTCTGTGGAATTCCTGGGTTTAGGGTCAGATGCCTTCTAGAATGAGGATCTTATGACAGACCATCAGGCAAAATAGGAAAAGATCTTTACTGAAAATTTATCGCAAAATCCTTATGAATGGAAAAATGTATTTATATTTCATTTAATGATGAATTACAATTTCCATATTTGGTATTGTAATATTTTCATATATCTGTCTTATCTTTCTGATAGTCAATATGCAAATATATTTTTGCAATGAAAATATTAAAGATCAAGGAAAACATTAATTATATCCTCATCTGACTGTAAGGATTTATCATTCTTAAATTTTAAATTTTAAAGCTTATGCTATGATTAGCAAATCTCAACAATCATAAATTACATTTAGCTTAATCCATAGCATATACACTTATTGTAAAACTCATATTGATTCTGCTTCACCTCCAGTGTAGTTTCTGCAGTTTGGATGTGGTTTGGCCCTGAGGGTAATGTGTAGTCTTGTCCCCAGGGTGATAATATGACAGAGGTTTTAAAGTTCAATGTGATGAATTTTAAAAGGCGAGTCCTGTTGGATCATGGTTGGGCATAACGGGACTTTATGATGTTTTCTATTTTTTTCTAGAAATGTGACGTAGACAGATACTCAAAAGTGAAAACAAAAGATACACACATACACATGCATGTGTACATATACATGTGGGTACAAAAGCACATGAATTTAAATGCATAGTGTCTATTTTTATTGATCTAAACCTGAAACTTCATGAATTTAAAAAGCTGAAAGGCATTTAATTATGAGAACAAACACTTTTGAAACTGTCCAACTCTAAAATACAGAAATATAACTTAATTGCTCTACAGAATAAAGTCAATAAAACAAACCAATGTAAGTGACACACGACTTCAAAACAATATGAAATCAGCAATGGTTATCATAATGCCTCTTGTTATCTTCGAAATAGCTCTGGATACCTTTAGACACAGTAAAAATCAAAGAAAACAGTAGAACCAATAAAAACAAAATGAATGCAATGAAAGACTTCAAAATAAGACAATAGTAAATCCAAAATGGTTACCATAATATATCTTGCTGTCTTTGAAATAGCTGCCCATGCCATCAGATATAACAAAACAAAACAAAAAACAGAATAAAACCCAACCTGACAAAGCGATGAAATGACACAAGCCTTCAAAACAAGGTAATAGGGAATTAACAATGGTTACCACCTTCAGAAGGAGATCCCCATAGATGCCACACTGTGTACCGTGTGTACTGTGTATTCTCGGGATAGATGATCAGACCACCAGTCCTAGACTTGCAAAGTCAGTGAAACACCAAACGCCACAAGCATCAAACTGAATTTCACTTCAGTAGCTACCATTGCAGCCTGTGTTTCTCGGATCAGCGGGTCCCTTTCAGAGGTGTGGTTGGGGTGGGATTAGCCCAGCGGCCCATGGATGGTGCTAATTCACAGGCAGAGCTTGCGTCTTGGTGACTTGTTCTCTTCATTTCAAACACTATTTCTAGTAGTCTGTATCTCAATGGTTATCCAATCCTACTATTTTTGCCTTGAAAGTCTTTTGTAGAAAAATGTTTCCTTTTTTCTTCATCATTTTGAATATAGATATTTTGGGGGAACTTTGAGTCTCATTTCCTGTATAGTGAACACAGAAAAAGCAAATTTATGTTAGTTTAAAAGATAAACTAAGAATATCCTATACACCAATAATCTTCAAAATAGAGTTCATAGGTACACTGGGAGCAGATAGAAAATGTCAGATCTTTTATTAATATTTCTGTTTATCTTACTCTTTTAAAAACTGGTATTTGGGGGTATATATTCTAAAGAATCTGTAGTATAGCTACTAAAGTTTATATCTAAATTGTCCCCTAAAATTTTCATGTGTTCAGAGGTGGGGATTTGGAATGTAATTAAATTCATCATTGTATTGAATCATCTCACAGGAATTTAAGCCTATTTGAAGTGAGTCATCAAGGTATAATCTTGGGGAATATCTTGGTTACTTTTCTCTTGTGGCAGGGAAAAAATACCCCACACCCAAAATGAAGGAAGGAAAGGTTAATGTAGCTCACTGTGGAGGTTTGAGTCCATAATAAGCTGGCTCCAAGGCAGGGTGGTGTGGCACTGGGGCAATGCTTCAAGGCAGCAGCCAGAGCAAAAAGGGAAAACAAGCCTCTTCTCCTCCCTTATATTGTACACAGGGCACCTGCTTTTCCTTCAGGGCAGGTGTAGCACTCATAAAATCTCCTTGCCATCCTTTGCACAGGATGAGGCTATTTACAAAGTAAGAACCCTGGGCCGCTGCTGAGTCTCTCACTTAAACTAAACTTCTCAAATTGACACATGTATCAACCATAACAAGGAACATAACATGTCCCTTGCTCCTTCCTCTCTGGCTTTCTTTCTGTTTCCTCTACTTTCTGGACATAATGAGGTGAGAAGAATTTCTCAGCCACACCCTTTCTCCAGGAGATTTCTGCCTCGGACCTGGACCTGGAAGACTGAACCGAAACCTTTGAATTCATGAACCAAAACATCTTCATTCTTTTATTTTTATTTATTTATTTTTGTCTTTTTGAGACAGGGTCTCACTTATGCCATTTCAGGCTGGCCTTGAACTCACTTTGTAGGCCAGGCTGGCCTGTAACTCACAATGATCCTCCTGCCTCAGCCTCCCAAGTGCTGGGATTACAGGTGTGTGCTACCACACCAGGCTTTTCCTTTAAATTGTTTATATTGTGTTCTTTTTCTCAGTGACAGAGGTGGCTAATAAAATATTAAATTATATACCAAGTTTTAATATGTACTTTAAATTATTTTATGGAATCTGATGGAAAATAAACCCTGAGAGTTAGAAAATGTAGTTTTGGGGTTTGTCATTTTTGGGTTTTGAACCTGAAGAATACTACTTAAACTCCTTAATATATATTTGTACAAATATAAAATCTGGATAGCAATATATCCCAAGTATGCCATACTTTGTTATGAGAAAAATTACATATTATATATGAACTACCATTTTATGCTTTAAAACACAATCATAAAGAAATTATTACTGAAAAATATTAATGTTCCTTGGTTTTTAGTATAAAACTATTAGTCATTAAAATCGTTCCAGAATTTTTACATTTTAATTCATGGACTGCTACCTGAATTTGAGAATTAACTTCTTTGAAATTTTTGTCGTGTATCTCTTTGATTTTTCTTTTATATATTTATACTTTTTAAATTTTAATTTAATTTTTACTTTTTGGGACAGGGTCTCACTCTGTACTAAGCTATTCTTGACCTCACTACATGACCCAGGCTGGCCTTGAACTCATGGAAATCCTCCTGCCTCAGCCTTCCAGTGCTGTCATTACAGGCATGTATCATGGTGAGGGTTCTTTTGATATATTTCAAGTGAGAACCCAAGACATGCTTGTATCTGCCAGGTATAAGAGGGCTGCTGAGTTAACTTTCAAATTCCAAAGGTTATGCTACTCAAAGTATGTGCTTCAAAACATTTTTCTCAGAATAAAAGACGCTGTGGTGCCTTTAATAAGTTTCATCAGTAATACTAATCATTCTAAGACTTGAAAAGATCTGACTGTGAAGTTGATTGCATACTCAAGCAGAGAGCTACAATCAAATGTTTTCTGAATCCATTCTCTTCTACAATATTTTTTATATTTTCAATGAAGATGTTTACTTTCATCAAAAATGCAAAAATAATTATATCTACCAATTTGCTTTACTTGAAAGAATTTTTATATTTTTATTAAACAGATATCTGTCTTGAAGAAATAAATTCCCGTGAATTACTTTCCTGAAACTGAGGTTTGTCAGATATCATCAAATGAAAAAAGTGTCTGAGATACGACAACCAGATATCAAACTTTTGCCTTCTATGTTATTACAGTTGATATCTACAGTGGCCCCCAAATTCTCAAGTATTCAGAGATGAGGCATTCTGAAAGGTGATTGCATCATGGAGTCACCCATGCTTTTATAGACGAGTGAATTGTTAGGAGGCTCTGGTCACTGGGTGTGTGACCTGAAAGGGTTCATTCTTGTCCCCCTCTATTCTTTTTTCTCTCTGCTTCCTGGCTACAAGATGAGGACTTTTCCTCCACCATGCACTCTGTCATGCCATTTCTGTCAACCAACCATGGACTCTATCCTCTAAAAACTATGAGTCAAAATAAACCTCTCCTCCTGTAAACTGTGGATGTTGAGTATTTCATCCTAGTAACTAGAAAGCTAGTACACATAACTATTTTCCATCCTTTTCATTCTGTTTGTATTTATTATATTACTTTGCTCCTGTTTCTTGGGTTCTAGTGCATGGTAGTTATGGCTTGTAGCTAGATGTTCCCTCAAAGCTTCATGTGCTCATAGGTGGGGCTTTGGGGAGGTGACTGTATCCAGGGTGTGTTATATTAGCATTAAGAGTGTGTGATAACTGAATTGGTTGTGTATAGTTCTAAATGTAGATAATGGGAAACCCCTTCCTGGGTGTGAGTGGCACCAACTATTAGGCTTTTAGCCTGAATGAGGTAAAAGAGAAAGAAGGAAGGCAGGCTGTAGGCTGCGTGTTGCTTTCCGCCTACATTATTGTGGATTATTTTTCCTGACCCATGTGCCTGTACCATGCCTCTCTGTCTCAGAGCCAGGGACTATGGTCTGAAACTTCTACAAACTGTAAGCTATTGCAAAAGGATGTGTTTTTTAAATTTATTTTCTTTGAAAGCAGAGGCTGAACCAAAACAGTAAATAAGAATGACATAATGATTGGAGAAAAATGCACTGCTAGAAATAAAGGCCAAAGAAAGAGTTAGAGGGAGGAAAAAGAAAAAAGAAAAAAAATATATATATATATATGTATATTTTCATAGAGCAAAGACCAACTAAAGAGATGGAAGAGTAGGCTAAAAATGTAAGGTGAAATCTGGGAGAGTATAATTCCTGAAGATTCTATAAAATAGATTTCACAAAAGAACTTACTGTTTAATAATACAAAGAATCTAAGCAGCACATGTTGCAGAATTTAAATTTTAAACATTCCATTTCTTGCTTCATCATATGTAGGACCTTTGTAAAATAATTTTCCATGTGTAAAGTAGCAGAGTATATTTTCTACTTCTAGTTAATTGCACTGCCCAGTGGATTGTGACAGCAAGCCCCATATACCACGTCGTGTCTTGCATTCAAGAAAATGGACATATTTTTTCTTTCTTTCTTTCTTTCTTTCTTTCTTTCTTTCTTTCTTTCTTTCTTTCTTTCTTTCTTTCTTTCTTTCCTTTCCTTTCCTTTCCTTCCTTCCTTCCTTCCTTCCTTCCTTCCTTCCTTCCTTCCTTCCTTTCTCCCCAGGCAAGCCAGCCTGGGGATATAGCTCTTAGGCCCTTAGGCCATAGATTTAATCAGCATAAAAACAATAATTCCCAGAAAAACAATTTTAAACCAAAAAAATAATAATATCAAAAGGGTAAATCATATTGAGCAGACACAATGCTGAAAGAGAAACTTGCACAAGAAGGTTTTTTACTTCTAAAGCAAGATTTTAATTAAGTAGTCTTATTGGTAAGTCAGCACTGATGATTTCTTTCTACTTGTTATAAATCTTAAATTCACATTTTTATGGAAAGTAGAACTAATAGAGATGATATACATACAAGACTTGAAAATTTCAAAATTCTGTGATTGTAATGATGCATCTATGAAGTGGTAAAGAGGGACAAAGTCTAACTTTTGTGCAATAGAGAGATATGAGATATCATTAAGGAACATTGGTCCTTCTCATTTCCTATCAGGTTCTACATCAGTATCTTGATGTTGAGCTGAAAAATTTCTTGAGTCCCTGACCTGCGGATGATTAGCTCATGCTGTGTCTGCTAGAGAGATGTTGGTAATGGCAGGGTGAGGTGAAGGTATATTTATACAAGAAAGAAAGATTGGACTTTTGTGCCAGTCTCTTAGGATTTCCTTTCTTTAACCTAGAAGCAGAAAAATCAATCGGACCTAATGTCTTTACTTAGAGCATAGTCATGTCAACTCATAGAATTGTTCAGAAAATTAAACGAGATGAGTATATCTGAAAGTGCATTGAAAATCTAAAGCTCCATGCAAAATGAGTAGGATTTGCTAAAGCTAAAGGCAACAATATTTAAGATAAATGTTATTTAAATTGATTTTTAAATGATACAAGGAATAAGCCTTATAATATTGCTTAAAAATAACTGGTTATGTCTCCAAATGATCAAAGCAATTAATCTAAGATGTTTGTCAAAGGAGATGAAAATAATCCCTTGAGTGGTGGGTTCTCTAAAATGCATGGATATACTTTGTCATTGTGTATGTTCGACATTCACCACAGAAAAAAAATTCAATTACTTCTAACTCCACCTGCCCTATATATCTTACCAGTTCCATCAGGCAATGTTTATGTAAACTATTTTTCTTATCACTTTTTGTGCCACTTGAAAATAAGTCCTTTGTGATGAGGACTATTTGCTTGATCAGCCTGTAAGACACTGACGAAGCAAACAGTGTGTTGATACAATGTTTGATACTTGCTATGTTTTTCCTGCTGTTTTAAGCGGGAAGAGAAACAGCAAAATTTACCCTAATCACTCATATTCTGGCATGATTGACATTAGATTTCAATGAACAAGAGATGAGAGGTTTTTGAAAAGCTATTATTTTTTGCTAAAACTAGCAAAACTTACCTTACTGTAAAGTATATATTGAGTACCTACCCTGCCAAGCACTGCGGTAAGTGCTAGTAAACATCCCAAATATAGCCTTTCACCACACAGAAAGTTTACAAAGGAATTAAAAGAAGATGCTATTGTTTAAATGTATGCATCCCTCCAACAGTGATATCAGAACAGTTAGTTGATGGCATAAAGAGGGTGTTTGGGGAATAAACAGACCATGAGGACTCTGCTCTCACAGCTGAAATTAATACCTTCATAAAAGCAGTTTCAGAGAGATGCTCGGTCCTTCCATCCCTTCTAGCTCTTCTACCCTCTTTGGGGGCACGGTAGTTCTCTCTTCCACCTTTTCCTCTATGCAAAGGTTGCAATGAAAAAACAGCTAAAAGACAGGCCTCCTCAGACAGTCAGTCTGCTAATGGTTTGATCCTGAACTTCAGCTCTCAGAAGTGCAAAACAATTTACAACTCACCTTGGTGTAGTGTTTTGTTGTAACAGCAGGAATGGACTAAGAAAAAAGATAAATAATAAATATCTTTGTAAAACTTCAGAATAAAGCTAGTCACAGCAATGCATAACTGTAATCCCAGCACCCTGGAAGGCTGAGGCTAGAGGATCAAAACTTTGATCCCAGCCTGGACTATTTATTGAGACTCCATCTGTAAGTAAAACATTTTTTTAAGGCCTGGAACTGTAGTTCAGGGGGGAAGGTTCCAGGTTCAACTCTTGATAGCATCTCAAAAATAAAAACAATCAAAAAAAGCATAATTTAGGGTATTTGTTTTGTTTTTAAAATATTTTCAGTTTCTAGTGTATGCTTTTTAAGGGGACAAGAATAAATAAAGTTACCAGTAAAAGGCAACAACGGAACAGTGTAGGCATATAAAATGTGAGTCACAGTATTGAGCTTTTCAAATTCTCTGCCGAAAACTTTCTTTCCCCTTTGCTATACTTACGTTGAGAAACTTTTCACTGTTTTTAATTTTAGAGATCGTAAATTGGAATATTCCCAACCCTAAATGAAGACCCACTACTTTCCTCTTCCTCCAAAAGTATATTTTGGAGGAAAGAAATGAGTTTGCTTAGAGATGTAGCTAATTGTTTGGCAATAATCTTGGTCCTTCAAAAATAGGACTAATTATCATCACGAAGGCAGGGAAGCTTAAATGGCAATTTGTAATTTTGCAGCTTTTTCCTTGCAGTATTTTAAAGATGTTGCTGCGGGTGGTAAAATACAAAATCACATTTATTTGAATAGAAATATTTAAAATGCTGTATTATGGAACCGCCAAAATAGAAGTCAAAGTAAATGACTGTATCTGTTTCCTGTTTGTATTATTTAAACTTCCCGTGTATTTTTCATAATGGTAGTTAGGATCTGGTTTTATTCCATACCTTCGTAGATTGGTTCATGTCTCAAATTACTATTTATTCTCAGTCTAAAACTGTGCTGGTCAATATTGTGGTCACCAGCCAAAGGTGACTCAGGTATTTGCAAAGTAGATATTCTGAATTTAGATTTGCTCTAAAGTTTTTAAAATCCTCAAAGGAAGATAAAATATCACATTTCAGAATATTAATTATATTTAATTATATTCACAGTAAACTTTTAAAGTATTAAAGTAAGTAAAATGCTTTAATGGAATAATATTTGATTTCCTTTACTGTTTTAATGTAGCTATAGACTATTTAAAATTCTGATATGTCCCCCGCATTTCTATTAAACAGTGTGGCTTAACGAAAGTGGGAAGCAATAGAATTACTTTTCTCTCCTTTAGAGCACTATTTTTTATTAATAGAACTTTAGATTCAGTGATTTTTAAAAACATATCACACACTTTAGGAATGTGTTGAACTGCTCATCTGCTAACTATGAAATCCATCTAGGAGAATGGCTGATAAGCAACTCAGGTTACCTTGCAGCTTAATTTGTACCTTAAAAATACATATATTTCACTTACTTGCAAAAAGATGTTTCATAGATTACTGTAAATATAATAAATTCAGTCATTGAAGCAAAGTTAAATAGAAACAAAACAGGATAAAAAATAGATATTCTGAAATAAAATGTTACTGCAATTGTTTAATCATTTAGCTTAAATTTTCTTACAAGGGGAGAGAAGGCATGCCTACAGTTCATTTTTAAGATATAGTAAAACCAAAATTTGGAATAACTACTGGAATCACCATTTTTTTTTTGTTGTTTTTTTTTTTGTTTTGTTTTGTTTTGTTTTCCGGTACTGGGGACTGAACTCATGACCTTGTGCTTGCCAGGCAGGCACTTATGCCATTGAGCTAAATCCCCAGCCCGGAATCACCATTTTTTGAAAGACTGCTCCTAAGTCTTTACAATGAAAAAAAGTGGCAGAGAAATCCCGATGAGGTATTAAAAATGAGAAAACCTGCCGAATCCACTGCTTCTGTGTAGGATTATCCCAGGGAAGACATTGCATGATCTCAGTGGCACACGTGCATCTTTGATCTGAACAAAGAATGATGGACATAGCGTCATTAGGAGTGCCGTCCATCCAATTCCACAAAGTGCTAAAAAATCAGGGATGGTAATTTTCAACAATATTAAGGTGATCAAAAAATGAAAGACTGAGTTAATCAAAACCCTAATTTGAGGCCTATTAGAAAGTTACATGGTACAAATTAAGAATAGTTAACAGTTTTAAGGGAAAGCTACAAGATCCATTGAAGTCAGAAATTGTGTGTGTGTGTTTAGTGGTATTATTAGTCAAGCCTGAAAAATATATACAAGTTAAATGGTCAGAGGGAAGTAAGACACATGTAGTTAGAAATGATGTAAGGAAAGTAGCCAAGAGTCAGATCTACCTTTTAAACTCTGAAAAGACGTTTGTATTTTACTCTAAATTTGATGTCAAGCCATTGTTTGGAGCACTGGAAATACATAAATTCACTTTATATCCTAAAATAGTTTAAATGCTCTGGCACAAACAGATAGTAAAGGACAAAGAAAAATCGAGATAGTTCCCTTCAGATATGCACATGAATATTTGTCAAAATACCTGGATGCAGGGAGTTGAACCAGGAAGGACATCAGGGATGGAAATGTAAATTTGTGCGGTGGCGTACAGAGGGTATAAGAAATCTTCTGCCCGGTAAATACAAATAGAAAGGAAAAGTGAGCCTGAACTCCTAAGAGTGTGGATTTCTCTCCAGAGATGCTAAAACCAGATAAGAAAACTTAGAAGACGCAGTTTATGAAATGGAACAAAAACCATGACCATGATTCCTCATGGATGTCAAGAGAAGAATACCTGTGACATTTCCATGAATACCTCGTGTGTGACAAGAATGGGGAATTATCAAGTGTGCCAAATACTGTGAAGGCGCTGAAACAGAAAAGAGCACAGACGTGGCCATGAGATGTGTCATCACTAAGGCCACAGGTGACACTGACAAGAAAGATTTCAGCCATTAATGTGAACTGAGAAAGGGGATCCTGGGTGTTACAACTGTGAATGACTTTTTGAGAATTTTTCTTATCAAATGAGCACTAAGCAATATAAAGAAATAATTCTGTGGATATAGGATCAAGAGAAACTGCCTTGGTTTTTATTTTGTTTTTAAAGAGTAGGAATGAAAGGGAGGAAAGTATTAACTGCCCTAAGGAAAGGGAGGAATAGAAGACTAAAGTCTTCCAGAAAAAAAAGATGCTCCATATAAGTAGAAGGATCTGCCCTGGAAGGAAGCAAGGACGTTTCATTTTCATCTTGAGAGAAAACTGTTCATGAAGAGCTATAGGGAGGCTGTGAGATCTGCTGTAGGAAGTGAAGGTTTTCCTTTATTCTATTTTCTCTGCAAAGTGTGAAGCAAGGTTATCAAGTGGGTTGGGGGGAAGGATTTTTGACTCATTAGAAAAACAATAAAACAGCTGACGCTAACGAAGAAAAGAGATCTGAACCTGATTTTAAGGTGGGCTACAGCATTCTCCTAAGTAAACAGCAGCTGTGTGCATAATTTCAAAAGTTTGGGGATTATGTAATGAAAATAATACTGTCTGAAAGCTCTATGTCACTTTTTACTGTGGAATTAGGGATGGTTTGGGGGGACTGGAATATCATCAGTATTCATCACAAATCAGGAGGAAACCTAAAATACAGTCTATGTAAAAGTAGGCTGAAGTTGAAAAAAAAAAACAGTTTAATATTTATGTCTCCTGAAACTATGTTTAAGTAGAAATTGAACAAATAATGATTTTATTTATAGACTTTAAAGATACTGAGACATGTCTCAGCCAAAGCTGACTGAATTAATAGTCCTTCATATTCTTGGAGCTGCAAAAAGTCTGATTTCAAAAGATAACATGAATACCAGTACTTGAATTGTGATTATTATATCCTACTGCAATGTG
>PVJX010041888.1:0-14403 GCA_004027295.1 Dolichotis patagonum
GGTGTATGGCTTCTTTTTTCTTCTATGTACACAGCTTCTAAGCTTTCTTGGGGAGGGCTAGGGCTTTGAGCCTGCCTTTTGGTCTTTCCTTTTGTCATTTTTCTATATTTCCTTACTTTGAGCGGTGTTCCAAAGCTTTCTCTGCATGTGTGGTGAATTACCTCTTACACCCTCAGTTCCTGGAGGGGCAGTGGCTCCCTCACAGGCTCTTGGCCTCCTCTCAGGGTCCTAACTCCCCTCTGTGGGCTCTTGGCTCCCTAATTTGTAAGGCAAATGCTGGGTGTTTTCACCCCCAGAGCCTGTGGAATCTCAGGCAGGCCAGGCCACCGTGCTTTGTCCCAGGCAGGTCTCCAGGAGGAGGTCCCAAAGAGTCAGGCCAGAATGTTGGTTTCTGAAAAGTTCCCGGTCCCAAACAGACCTGGCCAAGATGCCAGTCTCCACAATATTCCCAATCCAAACATCCCGAGCCACTCTGCAGGTCCGAGAGGTTCGGGTCCAAAAGAGACAGTCTGAGATGCTGCTTTCTGGGAGACTTCCTAAGAGTGAAGGGCGGGGCTACAGGCCCAAACAGACCTGGCCCAGATGCTGGTCTCCAGGCAGTTCCCTGTGGATGAAGGGCGGGCCTACCAGTCCCAAACAGTTGCACGGAGATGCAGGTCTGCGCAGACTTTCGATCCAAACAGCCCAGGCCACTCTGCGGGTCCGAGAGGTTCGGGTCCCAAACAGACAGGCTGCGATGCTGCTTTCTGGGAGACTTCCTGGGGCGAAGGGCGGGGCTACGGGCCCAAACAGACCTCTGTGTGCATTATTAAAGCTATCATTGAATGAAATACGTACTAGTACCCATTTTTTAGAACAGACTGGAGTACAAAGAAATTAATGATGTGTTCATGGTTATATAGAAAGTCCCTGCCTGGGTTCCTAGAATTTTTCTGGGACAAATGTCTTTCCCAAGAAAAACTGTTAGATTATTCCCAAGGGAAAAATCATTTCGTCCCTTGAAGGAGGCGTGAATCCTAGATCGACACTGTCAAGTGTTGTGATTCTGAGCAGAAGTTGCTTAATCTCTGTGTGCCTGGTTCTTTTGCAGAGTGAGAGGAGAATACAAGAAGCATGTGGCTCAGGCAACAGATGAGGACTAAATGTGCTCATATTTGTAAAATGTTTAGGAAGAGCCTGGCTTGTGAGCAGCACTATATTAGTTTTTGTGAACTCTATGGAAGTGTCTGGGAAGCGAATACGTTACACAGAATCAGTCTCACAAAAAGGTCCATAATGAACTCGCTTCACTAGCTTACCAAAAGGCCATGCATGTGTGACATAGCTTTCTTTTTGTTCTGTTAACTCTTACCACACATAGCCTCAGGTGAATGCTTCCCTGTAGTTCTGTGGTTCACTGAGGTCTACCCTAGCCCTTGGACCTTTTTCTTTTCTTTTTGTGGTACTGGGCATTGAACCTAGGGTCTTTGCACTGAGCCATCTGTGCAAAGCCCCCCCAGCCCAGTCCCCCCAAAATTTTTGATTTTATTTTATTTGAAAAATGATAAAACCAAGGAAAATAAAACAGAAGAAAACCAACAAAGAATAAACCAGTATAAATTATACAGGACTTCAAAACGTTACAAAACCAACAATTGCTACCATAATGTCTTTTGTTGTTTTCAAAATAGCTGCAGATAATTTCAGACATAGTAAAAACTGAACAGATGAGAATAGAATAGAAACAATAAAGCCAACACAGTGAATGTAATAAAGGACTTCAAAACAGGCCACCAGTACATAAAAAGTGGATGCCATAATATGTCTTGTTATCTCTCAAATAGCTGCTCCTGCCATCAGATTTAACATAAACAAAACAAAAGAGAATAAAACTCATCCCAACAAAACAATGAAGATGATCTGGTTTCCCTGTTGGGATCACTTCCTGGTGAGGCCAGGACCCCCCACCCCCATCCTGGAATGGTGCAGACTCTTGGAGAAAGGTTTGGGTGTGGTTGTCCCCATTCTGCCGCAGCAGGCACATGGCATTGCTTTTCAGGCGAGGATCACCTCCTGGTGAGGCCCCCGGCTCTTTCCCCGCCAAGTCCGCAAATGGCACAGATTCACGGAGAGAGGCTTGGGCATGGCTGTTCCCACTCCAAAATTTTGAAACAAGGTCTCCCTAAGTTGAGAAATTGGCCCATTGGGACCTGAACTTGCAACTCTCCTGCCTCAGCCTCTACAATTATATGTTCTACAATTATACCTATGTGCCCTAACCACTGGCTCCCCCTAGTGTCTTCAATTAAGGTTGCTGTGTACATGTCCCCCTAGCCCAGCCTGTTCTTTACACATGGGATAGAAGGACAATGTGAATGTCAGTGTTGTTTCTATCCCCTCTGACATCATCCTGAGGCCCTGTGACGTTACATTTTCTTGGGACCTCCCTTTGAGTTATTGGGATGCTTCACAGTACTGAGAATTACCCTGCTCTCGGACTTTATTCATGAGAACTATTTTATTTTTGTTAATGTGAACAAAGATATTTAAAAGTCATCAGAAAGCGAGGTGCAGAGGCACATGCCCACGGCTCCAGCTACTTGGCAGGCTAAGGCTGGAGGATGGCTTCAACCTACAAGTTCTAGACCAGCCTGGACAAAATAGCAAGGCCCCATTTCATCCCCTTCAAAAAAAAAATTAAAAAAAATTTTAGGATCATAAGTATAGCTTAGTGGTAGAGCACTTATCTAGCACATGCAAGGTTCTGTGTTGAATCCGACTACAGTACTAGGAAAAAAATATTAAACATAAAAAAAGAAGGAAATCAAGGAATGGATGGATAGAGTGGGGAGAGAAGGAAGGGAAAACAGATGAAAAAAAATTAAGATTTATTATGTACATGCACCAACTTCCCGCAAGGAATGTAAGCATTACGTGTTACAAATGTATAATAATAAAAAAGTAAAATATTCATTATTGACTTCCACTCAACAGGATATATCTTGCAAAGTAGCAGATGCAGAATTCTAATTTCCATGTAACATACCTGTCCTTCAAACAGTGTTCCAGGAGTTTTCTGAAGTGTTGAAGCTAAAGAAGAGCACGTAGAGCAGGGGCTTAGAAAGTGTTGGTAACCGGATGAACTTGCAGTTTCCCTTTGTTGTGAGCCCGGCACTTGTGTCGACGGTTGGTGTTTTATTCTGTGGTTCCCACACTGCCCAGGGCAGGGCTGTGCCTTAAGAGGTGACATCTAGGGAAGATGAGGTGCTTGTGGCTCCTCCACAGGAGCAACCTCACCTTTGGTTTTATGCTCTGGGCCCATGTTAGCATTTCACTTTTAAGAAGTGCATCAATGCTTAAAAGAAAATAAAAAAATTATCATTTTGGTAAACCGTAAAGGGTGAGATTCGCACTGAAGTTAAAGATTAAGGAGCTTTAACTTTGTGAAACTTTATTTTGCTATCACTGTAAATGTTAATCTTTGAAAACCAATGCTGTGATACTTATTTTATTTTACCTTTTGTACCAATACTTAGGAGAATTACAATTTCAGTTAGCTGTGAAAAAAAAGTCCCTGCTCATCCCCAAGAGGCAATGACCTTGCTAACTGTGGAGTTCATCAGAGCATGGTCTATTCATGTGGTCAGAGTTAATTCACGGTGGCACTGAGAACTGACAGCAAACTCAGTGAGAGCAAATTCAGATGAGGGGACAGATGTGAGACACCCTCAGAGAAGTGGGAAATGCCACAACACATGGGAACAGCATCTCCAATATGGCAATTTTGCCCGTGGTCATTGGAATAAATGGCTCAGCTATTACCGGCCCCAAGGCCACGCATCTGCTTGCTTCAACCTACAAAGTAGAGTTTTCTCAAACCATCTGACATACTCGGTTTTGTTTGGTTTTGATTGATTTGAGAAAGGGATCACCTCCTTCCACCAGGTGTGGACAAGGTGGAATAAACAATCAGCTTTCAGGTCCAGAAAGTCGAAGTCAAGAGATGGCTCTTTTCTTAAATTGCTTGGGGTTAAGAAGAGTCAAAATGTTCTGTATTAATGAGGCTTTCCCTGTTTATAGCTTGTCCTATTGTCCTAGCTGGGCATGAGGAAGGAAGCATTTTCTTAAGGCTTAAAAATAAACTAGTAAGTAGGATGCGATCAAAAGCTATAACCTAAGAGAGTCCCTGGAGAACAGCCAAACAGGAGTCTTATCAAGGCCAGGCTGCCTTCCTGAGCAACCTGTCACCTCAGCAGTATGTCAAAGTGAGTGCAGATGGCAGTGGAACAAGTAGTCTTGGAATTCTACAATGTTAGCTCTGGAAGAAACTGAGGTACCAGCTAGGATAACTCCTTTGTTTTATGAATCAAGGAAAAACCGAAGGACCAGCCAGATAGAGTGACTTATCCAAAGTCACAAAGTTAATGAAGGGGGAGGAGGAAGAGGATGGCCTTGTGTTCAAGCCCCTGTGCTATGTCAGAACAAGCAAAATTCCCAAGTACTTAAGTATGGCAGACAAATCTAATCAAATAGGATTATTAGTGGCTCTCAATCTTAAATGTCTCAGTCAAGCTGTAAAATCCTTTTAGCATCTATGAATTTAAGAATCACAACCATTCTGAGTTATATTTTATTTTTTAAATTTTTTATTAATTTGAAGGTAGTAAAATACAACAGAACAAGATGGAATAAAGCCAATTGAGACAGTGTAGTGAAATTTATGCAGAACTTCACAGCAGGTTACTAAGATAACAGCAATAGGTACCATAGTATATCTCATTATCTTCACAATAGTTGTTCTTTCAATCAGGTATAGCAAAATCAAAGGAAATACAGAATATTCTAGAACTTATCAAAACAGAATATTGAATAGAGCAGTACCATTAATTGGGACAAAGCAAAATGGTGATAAAAATATTTGCCTTCAAAGAGATGGTAGAAGGAAATCCCCCTTATTTGCTGTGTTACATATGGTCACCCTTCCAGGAGATGCTCAGATCTCTGGCTCCCACTTGCTGGGGAGTGGGGTGGGATGTTTCATTCTCAGCCCACACGCAGGTAGACTCACAGCGCTTACCAGGGCTGTGAGCTGGTTGCTTGGTTTCCCAGCACCCCAAGTTCCAACATGGTGTGGATCTCAGGAGACGCTGCTGTTGGTTTTCATCCTGGGGCGGCCACAGCCACTTACCAGGGTGTCAGGTTGGTTGCTCCCATTCTGAGTTTTAAAAATTGGAATCACATGTTTAGTGTGTTATCTTCTAATATTCTTGTGAATATAAACTTTGGAGGTGGTGAGGAATAAAAGTTACATGATGTGCCCATATTTTACTTTTTAGGAGTCAGGTTTGGTTTTGAAGTCTTCATACTTCAAAGAAACTGCCAATCGCCCTCCAAGGAAGCAGAAACTCAGATATAATGGGAAGTCTGAATGGCTTCCGGTGAGGAGTAACTACTCCGGAGTATTCTGTGTGAACAGAGAAACCGGGCAATGGTTTAATAGACACTGAAGAGCTGGGAGGGGGACCTGAGGGAATGGGGGGACTGGGATAGGGGGAGGAGAAGGGGAAATGAAAAGGATCAAAATGTGATATGTAGAAGTGCCAATACTCAACGATGGATATTTTCATTATGTATTGCAAGCATGTTCTAATAAATAAAACATGAGTCCCAAATCAAAACTCGTCTTGAACTGCAGGTGTTAATCTGCAGTCGGGCTGCTTCTCTCACATGCAGGTCCTGGGTGTGAGCAAGCTGGGGATGAATGATTGAACTGGGCTGAGCGAGTCTCCTGCGCAATCCTGGGTTAGCCTGAATTTGTTACATGACTATATATGTATGTCCATAGATATATATGGTTATATATTTTAAATTAAAAGAGAACTGAGGTGATCTTTTAGCTGCCTTATTTATATAACTATCTAGCTGAGTTTGATGGAAGTTAAGAGTGTGTATAGCAAATGTTGCAAATTTATGTTCCTCTGGTAAAATCCACCCATAGCCAGGGTTACTTTAGCTTAGCAGTGTGGGCGCATACAGTGTTAAAAACAAGGGGGGAAAATAAAGAACTGACATTGAGGGGCAGGATGAAAATACATAAATACTAGGATCTCTTGACAACCGAGTTCCCCGGCCGCACAAGCCAGCATTCCCACAGTGACAGTGCTGATGCTGGGTGGCTGCTGTCCCCACTAGGTGGGGCTTGTACTCTCCAGTCCTCTACGTTCTCAATTCTCTATTTTTCACCTGACAGCAAAGGTCAGTTGCTGTTTCTCACCAACTCACCCTGTTTCTTATGTAGTTTTAAGAGGAAATAATGTGATTTTGTTAAAAGCAGAAAAAGCCCAAAAGGACTGTATGTTTTAAGAAGAGAGAACATGGTAAGTAGAAGGAAAAGCTATTTGCTGTGTTTTTAGCATGTAGTTCCTCTAGTGCTGGTCAGGTTTATACACTGACATTGTCTCCAGAGTGGCTACTAGCATGTGAATATGGAACACTTGGATAAACTTTGCTTGGGACTGGCTTCTTCCCTTTGGCTTCCCAACAGTAACATTTGAACCTTGTGTGACCTACTGCAATGCTAATGGCATAGAAGATGAGTGAACTTTGCAAAGTGCAGCAGCTTCCCACCCCCTAGCCAGTTTAGTTTCCATTTCTTGTCTTCCCTAGAGTAAGCTTTCCATTCTCCTATAACTTCCAAGCTGGTTGCACTAACTCTACTTCAGGCAAACATAATTGTCTTTGCTAGTGGCTGTTCCTTTTCCAATCTCCCTTGAAGTAATTGAGTTATTGCACTAGAAGTGCTCTTAGTGAAGGGAGACTTAAAAGCTAATAGATCCACGAACTTGATTTTCCCGTAGGAAATTACTGGGGAATATAGTTGAAAGGGGAAGGTATTAAAATCAAGATAATGTTGACCAAGCTTGAAAAGGAAACAGTACTTGGGGAAGAGGGAAAGAAACTAGTTGCAGGACTTCTTGATTTAAAAAATTCATTCTGTTAAATTAAAGGGATATTGTCAGGTTAGAGAAAAATCTTTTAACTTTTGACTAAAATATCAGAAGAAGAAATGAATGGGTCAAACTATAGTATGGGTGGAATTATATGGACCACTCTTTTTTTTTGTGGTGCTGGGGATCGAACTCATGACTTTGCACTGCCAAGCAGGCACTTGTGCCACTGAGCTAAACCCTTGGCCCGTGGATCATTCATTTCTAAGGGAAAAGAAAAGTAACGTTCCCGTGCAAGGGCAAAAATAGTGCTAAGAAAGAGCTACATCTTTTAGGAAATGAAGCTGGTCTACCTAAATGCAAGGCCTGAGAAGCAAGAAAACAAAGCTTTAGAGAGTCCTTGTATTGGTTTGTTTTCATTACTAGCTTGAAATACCAGAGGTAGGCTAACTTTATAAAGAAGAGGTTCATGTAGCTCACAGATCCAGAGGTGCAAGGGGGATGATGCTAGCATCAGCTCAGTCCTGGTGAAGACTTCATGAGAGGGGTACAAGAGAGAAAAAGAAACTACATCACCAAACAGAAAGCCAGAGAGACTGTGGTCCCATAATCTCTTCTGAAGGCACCTTCCCATTTACCTGTGGAACCCCTAGTGGGTCCCACCTCTTAAAAGTCTGATATCTCCTAGACAGCCACTCTAGGAATCAAGCTTCAAACTTCTAACATGAACCTTTGAGGGACATTTTAAAACCATATCCCAACCACAATAATCATTATATTCATGTGCTTTGTCTGTAGAGAACTGCTGTATTGAGTGGAACTTTACATAACCAATGCAGTGAACAATATGAATCAGTTTCCAGGATGCGGCCCAAAGCAATTGTATTAGTGACCTTACCTTCAGGTTGATTGGTCCTTCTGGTGAAAGAGAGAGACAAAGAAAGAAGAAAGAAAGAAAAAAGGCCTTTATTGAGGGTATGGGAGGGGTGCTGAAGAGAGGCAAGCTCTTTCTGAGGGAGACAAAGCAAACTGCAGACTTTTGCTTGATATTGACAAGGGTGGAGTGAAAAGGGTGGGCAGAATGATGTATTGACAGCTGATTGGGGGTGTGTTGGTACACATGTGCATGTGTGCATGAATGCGTGCAAGCAGGAAGTTAAATTTTTTGGCTTTGCAAGAAGAATGTGGAAGTCAGCATTGAAGGCAGGCACTGCCCAACACCATGCTGACTCTGAAAAACACACATGGGAAGAACCCATCACATATTTTCTCTAGGTAGCTACTTTCCCCGGCCAATGAATGAGACCCAGGGCCCCGATTTTCTCAGTTATTCTCAGATACGGAAAAATCTTTTGATCATATCAAATCACAAAATTACTCAATTTCAGTAATTAGATGTTTGGTTTCATGAAACAGCCCAAACTCCAACTATGTTTAGAGGTGAAGTTCTCTTTCCCCTCAGCTCAGGTCTGCTGCAAGAAAAATAAGCCCACGATAACTGATGGGGCTAAGGGATGTCCAGAGAGCTGGTAAATGTGAATTCTCAGTGTGTCAGTGAGTTTGTTTCTGTAAGAGGGTAGCCTTTGAATCATTAAGACAACTCTTACTAATCTTTTGAGGGTCCAAACAGAACAAAAAAGTGAAGGAAGGGTGAATTTTCTTGGTCTTATTCAGCTGAGACATCCATTTCTCCTGCCCTTGACGCTAGTGCTCCTGGTTCTTGGGCCTTTTGGATATGGGCTTTACTGGCTTCTCAGGTCTTCGGGCTTGGACTGGAACTGTCCCATATGCTTTCCTTCACCTCAAGCTCATGGACTGCAGACTGGGGGTGCTTCTCAGCATCCACAATGGCAAGATCCAATCTTTGATATGACTATGGGGATTGACTTAAGCAATTAAGGAGCCTGAGAAGTACGTGTGTCAGTTTCTATAAAACTGTATCTACATACATATATATCGCCTATTGGTTTTATTTATCTGAAGAATTCTGATTGACATAATACAAGACCTAATTAGATTCTTCCAAGATTTTCCAACTTAGCTTCTACCAATGATTTCTACTCTCCTTCCTCAGTTTGCTAATTATAGTTATAGGTCATTCCAAGGTGAAGTGGAGAAGAGGGAGGAGAGATATCAGGAGAGATTTTGCTTGACAATTATGGAAATGCCAGCCAGGACTAGGGCTGGAATTAGGATATTATATTTAAGGACTCCCAAAATGAGTAATCAAAACAAGGAACATTTCGATGCCAAATTTTCTAATGCAAAAATCTACAATAAGCAAAATGTCAGATTATTAAACAAAGACAGAATGCAAAATAAGTTGAAATCAGTTTAAAAATTATTTTAAACTGTCGTTAATCAAGAGAAACCCACAGCAATTCCCTCAGTTGAAAATAAGCAGGGAAATTGCAGAAATATTATGAAAATACTTATTGATGAGTTTGTGTACACTAAAGCCAGGGAATTAAAATGATAATAAATCTATTGGGGGTATAAATAAAACCTTTAAAGAATTGTGGTTTCAATGCACTTTTCAGTTTTTCCATAATTTCAACTGTGTTAATGTTCTGAAGAAATTAACTGTTAAGAATATACATTAAAAATGTATGTAGAGGACACATCTTTTGCCTCAGGCGCCAATATGGCTGGGTGCAGCAGCATTACTGATCTTGCCTTTATTTAAAATGCTGATTATTGTGTTCATCGTGGATATTTTTACATTAACTTGGATGTTAAACATACTGTATCAAAAATATCACTTATCTTGACCATTGATATTTTCAGTGTCTCTCTAATCTTTGTCTCCAGGCCCAACCCAAGGCCTCACTGCATGGTGACTGGCAGTGGGATAGTAGGTGTTTAAGGCTTTCATCTGGATGAGTCTCTTGGTGAAGAGACACAAACACCCCCTCTGCACACCCACGGCTCCTTCCTCAGCCTTTTGATATCCCATAGGACACTCTGCACTTCTTTGGCAGGGTCTAAGCCACTCCTGACTTACAGCCTTTCCCCAAAAGCAAAGTCAGTGGGGTACAACCAGAGCACAACATGGCCGCCCCTTGGTACTGCCAATCTCCTCCCTTTCAGGCTTCTCAAGGGTACATTGCCATATAGCCCAGGGATTCACATCAAGCTTCTACAGTGGCCTCCTAGGAATCTGTTTCACTAATCTTGAAGTAAAGGCAAGACAACTCCAGCTCCCTGGGGGAAGATTCTGTCCTCTGATCTTCTCTTCAGTCACCAGTAACTTTCTTAGTCTCTCCAAATTCTGATAGACTGCAGGGTAGTTGGTGAACTAAGAATTACAAAAGGTTTTTTAAAAATAATTTCACTGATATAGAGTGTGCATATAGTGCACTCACTTAAATGTAAAATTCAATGATGTTAAGTGTATTCTTAAGAGTTGTGCTGGGTCTTGTGGCACATACCTGTAGTCTCAGCACCCCGGAGGCTGAGACAGGAGGACTACTGTGAGTTCAGGCCAGCCTGGGCTACAAAGTGAGTTTAAGGTCAACCTTATCTGCATAGTGAAACTCTGTCTCGAAAAGACCAACACCCCCCCCCCAAGTTATGCAGCCATTATAATTTTAGAACATTTTTACCACAGATAATTTTAGAACAGTTTTATCAGCCCCCAAACAAACCCCTTATCCATTAGTAGTCCCTTGCACCACCCAACCAGAGACAAGCACTGGTCCTTCTGTGTCTATGGACCTGGCCAGTCTAGACATTTTATATGAATGGAATCACACAGTATGAAGTTTTCTATGACTGGCTTTTATACGTGGTAGTTTTTAAAGCACAGGTTTTGCATCACTTATGTGAAGTGTGTTAGTAAGAACCCTACTTTTCTGGTGTTGTTATAAATAGAATTATATCTATTTTATTACATTTGTTTTATTGAAAGTTTATTAGTATATGTTTGTAATATGTAATGGTTACATTCATTGTGGGGAGTTGGTACATGTACATAATATATCTTACTTTTTACTCCTCTTTCTCTCCCCCATCTCTTTGTCCCCTTCCTACTTGCAAAATATCCATCTCCTTACTTTCTATTGTCTTTTATTTGTTTTTTAAATTATTTATACTTTAAGTTTCTCATTAAGAGAAGTGAAGTGATATTTAAGCTTGTGTGTCTGATTTATTTCATGAAATATTATGGTCTCAAGGTGCATCCACTTTCCTACATAGAACTCAAATTTACCTTTCTTTATGGTAGGGTAGTATTCTATTGTATGTAAAACCCACATTTTTTATCCATTCATCTGTTTGGTATGCATATAGGCCACTTCAGAGATTTGGCTATTATGAGTTGCGCTGCTATACAGATGGGTATACATAGATCATGGTAATATGATGTCTTTGAATCTTTTGGGAAGGTAATTTGGAGGGAAACAGCTGGATCAAATGAAATTTCTAGTTTTAGTACTTTGAAGAACCTCTATAGGGATTTTCATAGAGATTGAAATAGTTTACATTTGTATCAATAATGTGAAAGAGTTCTCTTTTCCCCTCTGTGGCCTTACCAGCATTTGTTATTGTTTGATTTCTGAATAACTAACTTTCTTTCTGAAGAAAGAAGGAATCTTAATTTACGTTTCTCTGATGGCTAGAGATGTTGAACATGTTTTCATGTATTTATTGGCCATTTGAACAACTTCTTCTGAGAAGTGTCTATTTATTTCAGTTGCTCACTTTTTAATTAGGTTTTTAGTTTTTGAGGGGTCTCAGTTTTTGAGTTCTTTATCTATTATAGTTAATAGACCTGTCTGCAGAATAGCTGGCAGTTTACCCCCTACTCTGCGAATTGCCTCTTTACTCTGTTAGTTGTTCCCTTGGATATAACCCCATTTGTTGATTTGTGATGTCATTTCTCATGCAGTTTGGGGCCTCTGTGGAAAGTCTTTACCTGTGTCTATATCTTTTATCTATCTTTCAGCACATTAAGTGTTTCTACTTTAACATTTAAATGTCTGATCCATTTTGATTTTGTTAGTACATTGAGATAGATATGGCTCTAGATTTAATCTTCAACATGTGGCTAACCAGTTATCCCAGCACCATTTGTTACAGAAATTATCTTTTCTCCAACATATGCTTTTAGCCCTTTTGTTAAAGATCAGATGACTTAAATGTCCCTAGATTTTCTCCTGCAACTTTTATTCTGTTTCTTTTTTAATTTTTAAAAATTTTATTTTAAAGATAAAAAAATCAAGCAAAATAAATCAGAATAAAGCCAATCAAAATGAACCAGTATAAGTGACACAAGACTTCAAAACAATAAGAAATCAATAATGGTTATCATAATGCCTCTTGTTGTCTTCAAAATAATTGCAGATACCTTCAGACATAGTAAAAATGAAACGAAACAGAACAGAATAGAATCAATAAAAACAAAACAATGAGTGCAATAAAGACTTCAAAACACGATAATAATAAATCCAAAATGGCTACCATAATATATCTTGTTGTCTTGTTATCTGTTACATCCAATTGCCATGCCATTGGATATAACAAAATCAAACAAAACAAAACAAAATAAAAAACCCAACCCAACAAAACAATGAAAATGGGTAGAGAGGAAGATGGTAGACTGGTAGGTAGCAGGAGAGAGACCTTCTCTGAGAGAGACAGCTCAAATGCCAGAATAAAACACCCTGGAGAGACCCAAACAGATAGAGATGGACTCTCACAACCCAGGAAAAAACTAAAGTGCAAAAAAACCCACTCGAATATGAGGTCCTGGGATTACCATTAGAGAAGCTAAGATCAGCGAGCACGCGCCCCTTGAGCCGCCTGAATTCCTGCCCGACCTGAACAAGCGATCTGCACCGAAGCGACTGGCTTGAGCCGCCAGAGCGCAGAGCTGAACAGCCCTGCATGCAGCTCGCCTGGACTGGCCCTGCGCTCGACCCACCCAGAGGCACCGTGAATTCCCACCACAGACCGCTGAAGTCAGAGGTCGGGGAGCCCTGCAGTTCTCGGGATGGCATCAACACTCGGTGAGTGATGGGAATAAGACCCTCCCACGGGAAAGGGGAAACCGATTGAACGACATGTTGGATTTGGGCAGGACAGCCCTAACTCCATAAGGAAGTGGCTTCAGCTGGTTGCTCCCCTTGCCGAGCGGATTGGTGGAATCTGCTTGGACTAGGCTGCGCCCCTGGTGGGGACCCAGTGAGTCGCTACAATATTACTTCGCTGAGATCAGTGTACACTGACGCAGTGAAGGCCTACAAAGGTTGACTGGCCCGGAAGGGAGGAGCTAGCGCACACTGCCCATGGATGAACTAGAGGGGCCTTAACCAACAACATTACACTGTACACTTATATGGAAGGAACCAAAAACATGACGAAAGGGAGAAATAAAAAACAACTCCCAGCCCCCAACCCTGAGAACATTGATCCAGGAGAGGTAAATACAAAAGAGATTGAGGGCAGCAATAATGCAACATCAAACACAGCATTAGCAGACATAAAGAGATATCTTCAGGACCTCGTAAGCGGGACCAAAACTGAAATATTAATTCAAATTAAACAAGTGATAAGTAGATTAATAAAAGAAGGGCTGGGCACCTCTCAAGAAGACACAAACAGAAGAATGGAGGAACAAAAATGGAGAGAAAAATTTAATGAAGAATTCAGGAAAAACCTAGAATTCATGAAGCAAATTCAAAGAGATTATCAGAAAACTAAAGACTCCATAGAAAGCTGGCAAAACTGCTTGAAAGAAACCAAAGAGAGACTATCAAAAATTGAACACAGGCTTGCAATGTGGGGTCATGAAAGGGAAGATCTCTTAAAAATAACAAGGGAGCAGGCAGTAAAGATACAAAGACTGGAAGATGTCAAAGAGGATCTATAACTTAAGAATAAAGTATGTGAATGAAGAAGCAGGAATCAAACCAGAGGAATTACAAAGGCTATTCACAGCAATTATTAAAGAAAATTTCCCAAGCATAGAAAAGAGAAATGATATGCAGAGGTATGAAGCATACAGAACTCCAGCCACCTACAACCCAGACAGAGATACACCCAGACACATAATAATCAAGATCCCAGAAATTCAATATAAGAACAGAATATTAAAAGCCATCAGAGAAAAGAAACAGATCACCTATAAAGGAAAACCCATCAAAATCACAGCAGACTTCTCAACACAGACCACCAGGTCAAGAAGAGCTTGGAGTAAAGTAATTCAAGTGTTGAAGGAGAACAATCTCCAGCCCAGATTGCTGTATCCTGCAAAACTCTCTCTAGAAATTAATGGAGAAAAAGATGCTTCCATGACAAAGAGGAACTAGGAGAATTTGTGACCACCAGTCCAACCCTACAAAAAATACTGAAGGACATTCTAGGGAGAGAGAACAAGAATATGAGCATTTCAGGAACAGTGGCAGAGAGGCCTCAGTGAACGAGGCAGACAGTGGAGTGGAAGAGAAAAATAGACTATCAATGGCAGAAAAATAGA
>PVJX010041889.1:0-14438 GCA_004027295.1 Dolichotis patagonum
GGTACCAGGGATCAAACTCACGACTTCGTGTTTGCCAGGCAGGCGCTTAAGCCACTGAGCTAAATCCCCGGCCCAAGAATAAGATACTTCCATGACAAAGAACAGCTGAAAAACTTCATGAACACCAAATCAACCCTACAAAGAATACTGAAAGACATTTTAGATACACATAGGATAAAACCACCAAGCAAGGAAGACAATTAAACAGAATGGAAAGGTAAAGATACAACAGCAGAAACAGGATACAATAGGATCCAAAAAAAGCAGGGGTAGCTATTCTGTTTGCAGACAATGTGAACTTCAAACCAAGAATGATCAAAAGATATAAAGAAAGCCACTACATACTAGTAAGGGGAAAACTTCAAGAGGAAGAGATAACAATCTTAAATATATATGCACCAAATTTGGGAGCACCAAGTGATACAAAACAAATATTAACAGAAATGAAAAATCAAATAAGCAATAACACAATTATAACAGGAGACCTCAACACATTGCCATTGACACAAAGGGACAGCTCAACTAGACAGACAATCAGCAAAGAAATAACAGAACTGAATCACATCTGTGAACAAATGGACTTGACTACACAGAGTATTCCATCCAACAACATCAGAATATACATTCTTCTCAGCAGCACATGGAACATTCTCTAAAACAGACCATATGCTAGCCCACAGAAAATGCTTAAGTAAATGCAAAAGAACTGAAATTATCCCAGGCATGTTATCAGACCATAGCACCATAAAATTGAAATTAATGACAAAAGAAACTGCAAAACCCCCACAAACACATGGAAATTGAATAATACACTCCTGAGCAATCAGTGAGTCACAGAGAAAATTAAAGAAAACATTAAACAATATTTGCAGGCAAACGAAAATACAAATACATTTTACCAGAACCTGTGGGACACAATGAAAACAGTCCTCAGAGGAAAATTTATTGTGGTGAACTCCCACACCAGGAAAACAGAATGAATACAATTAAACAACCTGATGCTATACCTCAAACATCTAGAAAAAGAAGAGCAAGTCAAGCCCAAAGCCAAAAGAAGGCAGGAAATTATAAAAGTCAGAGCAGAAATCAATGCAATAGAGATTAAGAAAACAATACAAAGAATCAATGAATCTAGCCAACCTTATTTTAAAAAAGCAAAGAAAAAAACTCAAATTCATGCAATAAGGAATGAAAAAGGTGAAATCACTACATTACCCTGGGGAAATACAGAAGATCATCAATACCTATTTCAAAAACCTCTACTCTCCAAAAACAAAAAACAAAAAAAAAAACAAAAAACAAAAAAAAACCTCTACTCTCACAGGCTTGATAACACAGAAGAAATGGACAGATTCTTAGAAACACATGAACTACATGAACTACCAAAGCTGGATCAGGAAGATGTAAAACTGCCGAATAACCCAATTTCAATGAACGAAATTGAAAATGTAATTAAACCCCTACCAACAAAGAAAAGCCCAGATTCAGATGGATTCACTGCTGAATTCTACAAGAAATTCAAAGAAGATTTAATGCTGACACTCCTCAAACTCTTCAATGAAATTGAAAGGGAAACATTTCTCCCTAATTCATTCCTGGAAGCAAACATTACTCTAATACCAAAACCTGAGAAAGACCCAACCAAAAAAAAGAGAACTATAGGCCAATCTCCCTAATAAACATAGATGCAAAAAAATTTCAATAAAATTTTGGCAAACATAATGCAGCAAATCATCAAGAAGATTATACACCATGATCAAGTGGGATTCATCCCAGGAACCAGAAACACTAAACCTGTTGGAAGTCAAAGTAGGTAAAAATCTTGAAGACATAAGGGTAGGTACAGAATTCATGAACAAGAATCAAACCACACAGGAAATACTTCCCAGAATCAATAATTGGGCTCACATATTATTAAAGAGTTTCTGCATGTCGAAAGAAATCTCTAGCATAGTGAAAAGAAAACCCACAAATTGGGAAAAAATCTTAGTGGACTGTCCTTTAGACAAAGGACTTCTGTCTAGAACATATAAAGAATTTTTAAAAATCAGACCCTCAAAATTCAAAGACCCAATCCAAAAATGGGCATTGGAGATGAATATACAGTTCTCAGATGAAGAAATATAAACGGCACATAAATACATGAAAAAGTGTTCAGCATCATTAGTCATTAGAGAAATACAAATTAAAACCACACCGAGGTTCCATCTCACTCCAGAAATAATGGCCAGGATAAAAAAAAACTATCAACAACAAATGCTGGCGAGGCTGCAGGGGAAAAAGGAACTCTTCTGCACTATTGGTAGGAGTGTAGACTGGTGCAACCACTGTGGAGGTCATTCTGGAAATTCCTCAAAAATCTAGGATTGGAAGTCCCATTTGACCCAGCTATTCCACTTCTGAGCATATTCCCAGAACTGAAAACATCATACTACAGTGATACATGTGCACTCATGTTTATAGCAGCACAATTTGTAATAGCCAGATCTTGGAAACAATCTAAATGCCATCAACTGAGTAATGGATAAAAAAGATATGTTATTTTTATACAATGACGTACTACTCAGCTATAAAGAATGATCACACTGAGATATTTATAAGTAAATGGATGCAACTCAGGACCATACTCATAAGTGAAATAAATCAAACTCACATGAATAAATACTGTATAGTCTCCCTAGTGTAAGAAATGGTAAGAGTATATAAGATGCAAAAAAACTCAGTAATTACAGTGAAAGGATAAGAATCTGCTTAAAGGGGAAACAATAATATTCAGATAAAATGAGAAAAAAGAAAAAGGGAAAAGAAAAATGTCTAAAATTATATAAACACACTTAAGATAGCTAAGATGATTGTGCTACAAACTCTATAAGTTCTTGGAACAAAACAGTTAACACAGGAATAGAACAATCATGCATATTATTGTATAGTAATCTGAGGAACTCTTGAAGATCATTATGTAAAATAACAACTCTAGTTATGCTCATACCACCTTGTTTTGAAGGCCTATATTGTCAGTGTTCTGGCATCTTTGTTATTGTTGTTTATATATCTTTTTTGTTTCGTGTTTTTCTAGGAATTTGTTTTGTCTTGGTTTGTTTTGTTTTTCCCTCTAATACCGAAATGATAGGTATACAGGTAGAGACTCATGCATGCGTAGAACTTCTAAAAAGTTTATGAGAATTGATAATATAATACATGATGAAATGAACACTACTTTGAAGAAAAAGAGACACTGAGGTACCCAGTGCTGATTCGATAGTGTCATGATGTGAAATCCAGCAATACTATTATTCTTTATTCAGAGTGATTTTAGTCTGCTGTGTTTTGTTTAATTTCAACATACGTGAAGGTATGGACAGCTATTTTGAAGAGAATGAGAGACACTATGACAGCCATTGTTGACTTCCTTATTGTCTGTTCTTAAAGACCTAAAATGCCTTCATCATCCTGTTCTGATAAGTTCTATACTATTTTGTTTTGTATGAATTCACTGTATGTGAAGATATGGACAACTATTTGCAAGATATGGACAACTATTTGCAAGAAAACAAGAGACAATATGATACACAGTGAAGATCTCCAGTTGTCTTGCTTTGAAATCTGTGTCTCTTACATTGTCATCTTGAATCTGTTTTGTTCTAACATATATTTAATTTTACTCTCTTTAAAAATAAAAAACAAAACAAAACAAAAAGCTAGAAAACAGATTTCCCAAAGTCCTCCCTGTTCCTGCCCTGATCCCCACATAGGCAGGGCCCAGATCACCATCCTCCCTGGGGCAACCGTGGGGGCCTGCAGCACCCCCAGTCTACTGTGGCAGGGCCAGCCACACTGGCCCTGCCCACTGGGTGCCCTGCTCAGGGCCAGGTGGTGGCCGAGGATGTGGTGGCCACAGGGGAACGGCAGACCCCATAGGCACAGGAGCTTCTCCTTCTGCTGCAAGACTCAGAAGCTTCTGCCATAGGGATGTTTTGAGACTTGAATCCCATGGAAAATTAAATCAATTACCCAATCTAAAAAAAAAGAATAAAAAATGTGAGTGAAGAAGCAGGGGTAAAGGAAATGCAAAGGTTATTCACAGAAATAATTAAGGAAAACTTCCCAAACATAGGAAAAGGAAATGATATCCAGATGTATGAGGCATACAGAACTCCAGCCACCTACAACCAAAACAGAGCTACACTCAGACATATAATAATGAAGAGCCCAGAAATTCATCACAAGAACAGAATATTAAAAGCCATCAGAGAAAAGAAACTGATCACCTGTAAAGGAAAACCCAACAAAATCACGACAGACTTCTCGACACAAACCATCAAATCAAGAAGAGCTTGGAGCGAAGTACACCAAACCCAGAAAGAAAATAACCTCCAACCCAGATTGATGTACCCCAAAAAAATGTCTCTCAAAATTAATGGAGAAACAAGACCCTTCCATGACAAAGAGGAATAGGGGAAATTCGTGACCACCAATCTAACCCTACAAAAAATACTGAAGGACATTCTAGAGAGAGAGAGAAAACAAAACACCAGGATTTCAGGAACAGTGGCAGAGAGGCCTCAATGAATGGGGCAGACAGTGGAATGAAGGAGAAAAGCAGACAACCAATGGAAGAAAAATAGCATAGCAGAAATGAGGCAGAGAAGGTTGGCTATAATCTCTAACATAGATGGCCTTGATACACTAACAAAAAGAAACACAGGAAGAGTAGATCAGGCAATAGGGTCCATTGAGATGTTCTGTGTAGGAAATATAATTAAGCTGAAACAGGATTTATGGACCGAAAATCAAATATGAGAAAACAATGCTCTATGTGACCGGGAACCAGAGAAAAATAGAGGCAACTCACCCAGCACCTGCAGATAAGTTGGAAAGGCATGATACTTTTGTGCAGTAGAGCACTACTCAGCTATAACGAAGGAAAACCTTGAGGCTTTTGTAGGTAAAGGAATACAACTTGAGATCAAGCCCAGGAGTGAGAAGGTTCAAAACCACTTAGGTAAATAGCAGATTGCCCCCCCAATCTAAAAACTGAGGGAGTTGGTGGGACCCAAAATATGTAGTGCACCCTGTGGGAGTGAAAGGGAAGGAACTGTCTAAAAAATGAAGACAGAGGATATTGTTAATAGTGTATCAGGATTTAAAATCCACATTATTCTCACCACTCTGTTTAGATGGATTATATTCTGTTCCAGTCTGTACTTATACTAGAATTGAGGGTACAGACAGCTCTCCTAAAAATAGCAGGATATATTACAGTAATCATCCTTAATTTCCTATTAACTTAATCTGAAGCCCTGTATAACTTACACTGCCTTATTATGACTGATCTTATTTGAATCTGGTTTGTTAGGTCGCTATTTTGTATTGAGGGAATTTTCAAATATGTTATGATTGATAGTATCAAGTCTGAGAGTATAGGCAACTATACTGAAGATGACAAGATTCATCTTTTAATAGGTTTGACTATTACCTGCTTTTGAAGTCTTATTCTAGGAATTTGTTTTGTTTTGCCTTGCTTTGTTTTGATTTCCCTCTAATACAGAAAGGATAGATATACATGTAGAGATTCATGCATGTATAGAACTTATAAACAGTTTATGAGAACTGATTATATAATGCACGATGAAATGAACAACTATTTTGAAGAAAAAGAGACACTAAGGTACCCAGTGCTGATTCCGTAGTGTCATGATGTGAAATCCAGCAATACTATTATTCTTTGTTCAGAGTGATTTTTAGTCTGCTGTGTTTTAATTTCAACATACGTGAAGGTATGGACAGTTGTTTTGAAGAGAATGAGAGACACTATGACAGTCATTGTTGACTTCCTTATTGTCTGGTCTGAAAGACCTAAAATGCCTTCATCATCCTGTTCAGATCAGTTCTATACTATTTTGTTTTGTATGAATTCATTGTATGTGAAGATATGGACAACTATTTGAAAGAAAACAAGAGACAATATGATAGTGAAGATCTCTGGTTGTCTTGCTTTGAAATCTATGTCTCTTACATTGAAATCTATGTCTCTTTCTTATGTTCTGTTTTGTTGTATTTAATTTTTTTGTTGTTGTTGTGTTTAATTTTACCCTATTTAAAATAAAATTTAAAAAAAACTTTAGAGAGGAAAAATAAAGAAATAATTCTAAAATATCTTTTTTTTTTCAGAGCTAGAGCTCAAACCTAGGACCTCACCTGTGTGTTCTATGAACAAGCTTCATTCCTAGCCCTAGATTTTTTCATTCTACCCAGTCTTCCATGTTTCCATCCTTCTAATTATTATGCTGCATTCTGGGTAACACAAAGCTAAAAAGTTATAGAATTTGAATAGGCACTGGCTGGCCTCATAAGCACTTCATAAGTATTAACTCTCTAAATCCTCAAAGTAACATTATAAAAACACTGTTACCAGTACTCCTTTACAGACAATAATACTAAGTTCCCAGAAGACAAGAAAACTAAGTCCCCAGAAGGTTAATTCCTTCAAGGCCCCACAGCAAATAAGACAGCTGGAACCCAAACCCATGCAATCTCACACTAGTCCAAGAATCAAAGAATTCTTCAAGGTCAGCCCCTAAAAGTTCAGGCTTCTGTTTACAGCAAATAATTACTATTTTATAGCAAATAATTACTAAACTGTTTTAGTATATGACATAAACATAATTGTTTTGAAACAAGTTACTACTAACAAAGACTACTGAATACATTTTAAAATTAATTTCCCTTCTTGCTGGATATGGTGGCACAAGGCTATAATCTCAGCACTTGAGACACTAAGGTAGGAGGAGTGCTTCAAGTTTGAAGCCAGCTTGAGCTATAAAGTGAGTTTAAGGCCAGTTTGAACTGCAATTTAGAAAGATGCCAGCTTTAAAAAAAAAAAAAACAGATGAAGCTGGGACATGGCTGAGTAGTAGTAGTAGAGTGCTTGCCTTGCATGTTAAATACTGGGTATGTTAAGTACTGCAAAAAGGAAAAAAACAGCTGGGGAGGGGAGGTAATTCCATGGTAGAGTATCTCTGGGTTACATCTCTAATACAGCGATACCTCAGCGCTTATCTTTAATTGGTTCCAAGAGAGATAATAAGTACTAAAAATGACATGTACCAAACAAATTGTTTTTGCTGGAAAGGCTAGCAAGTCACTAAGCAATGACACCAAGTTCTAACTTCTGTCGAGTACCAAGACAAAATTTTCACATCAATATGCATCAAGATGTAAGGCTGGCTGCGATACCCCAGTCACCCTGTTGATTTGCCAGGGCTGATTCAGATCTGGCTGGCTAGACAGGTGGCACTTCCCTCCCTTGCCACTCCATGTGCATCCCTCCTAAAGCTGCAAGCTTGATTGAAGAGGCTGATAGTGGAGGACCATTTCCTCAGTCAAAGATAGACAAATAGCTGTGCTCCCCTTGTAGAACCTCCAAACAAGATCTCAAAATGCTGAGAACCAAATTCAGAGAGTCTCAAAGCATTCAAGTACCAAGGCATGAACTACTAGAAAAAGAATTAATGGGGGCTGGGGATTTAGCTTAGTGGCTTAAGCGCCTGCCTGGCAAGCACGAGGTCGTGAGTTCAATCCCCGGTACCAAAAAAAAAAAAAAAGAATTAATGTACAGGACTTAGAATAACATCTGATACATAGAAGGCCTTTTGTGTTCACTGCTGCTTTTTATTGTTAACATGTGAAAGTACCCAGGAATGGAGGCATAGGCCTGTGATCCCAATACTCAGGAGGGTGAAACAGGAAGACCACCACCAGTTTGAGGCCAGCCTAGGCTGCACAGTGAATTTAAGGCCAACCTGAACTATATAACAAGTCCCTGTTTCAAAAAGGAAAATCTAAAAGGGCGGGGGATGTAGTTCAGCAGCATAAGCGCCTGCCTAGCAAGGACAAGGTCTTGAGTTTGATTCTTACTACAAAAAAAAAAATAACATGCAGGATAAGCAAAATGTATCCTCAGGCCAAAATCAGTGGCAGGGAATCAGCTGGCAGGACTACTCTGCCAGAGGCCAGTCTACCCGATGGCCATAACCAGCCCTCACTCTATCTCCCTCAGTGTTTTAATTCAGGAAGCCATAACAAAATACCATCGGCTGGGTTGTTTATGTTTTTTTTTTTTTTTTTTTTGGTACCGGGGATTGAACTCATGACCTCACACTTGCCAGGCAGGCACTTAAGCCACTGAGCTAAATCCCCAGCCCTGGCTGGGTTGTTTAAACAATCGGCATTTACTTCTCACAGTTTTGGAGTCTGAAAGACCAAAATCATGGTGCTGGTCGATCTTTTGCTGATGAGGAGGACTCTCTTCATGGCTTGTAGATGGCTGCCTTCTCACTGTGCCCTCACAGAAAGGAAAGAACACTCAAGCTCTCTATAGTCCCTGTGTTTTTATCAAGGACATTCTATGTGTCAGATGCTATTCTAAGTCCTTTACATTAAACACTACATTTAGCCAGTATTAGAGATTGAACCTATAGACACTACCAATGTGCTACATCCCCAGTCCCCAGCTCCCATCCACCCAGCCACCCTCCCAACCTCCCTTTTTTGACACAGGATCTAAGTCACTCAGTTGCCCAGAATTGGTTCAAATTTGCAACTTTCCTGCCTCACAGAGTACTAGGATAAGAGGCAGTGTGCCACCACATCTGGCTAGCTGGTGTCTCTTCCCATAAAGGTAATCCTATCTTGAATGTCCCACCCTCATGACTTCATCTAACCTAGTTATCTCCTAAAGCCCTCATCTCCAAATATAATCAGACTTGGAGTAAAGTTTACACATATGATTTTGCTATATGATTTTGCAGGAAGCTAGTCTGGACTACATAACAAGACCCTGTCTCAAAAAACAAGACAAAAGCCAGGCATGGTGGTACACACCTGTAATTCCAGCATTCGGGAAGCTAAGGGAGAAGGATCTTTGCAAATTCGAGAAAAGCCTGGACTACAAAGTGAGCTCAAGGTCAGCCTGAATTGCATAGTGAGACCCTGTCTCAAAAAGAAAAAAAAAAATTAAAAAGACAAAAACACAATACTACTTTGATTTTAGCTAGACACAGTAGTGCACACCTGTAATCCTAGCCCTTGGGAAACTGAAGCAGGAGGATCACTACAAATTCAATGCCAGCCTGGGCTACTATGTAGTGAGACCTTATCTCAGAAAACAAACAACATATGATGTCACTGGGGGAACAATTCAGTGCATACACTCTGCTTTCCTTCTTGTCTCCCATCCCATTCCAATCACAGCATTCTTTCCTTTTTGTCTTCCATCCCACTCCAGTGTCCACAGAAGACCAGACCTGTGACTAGCATACAGCAAGGACTCAACAACTATCAGCTGATACCAGTGCTACCCCCATATACTTTGCCTATGTGGCTGAAGACTACTGGGTCTTCAAACTCCCAACATAGAAAATAGCAAACTCTCAGAATGATGACTTCAACACACAGCCTATGATCTTTAATCTTTTTTGTCTGCCTGCCTTTTTTTTTCTTTGTTTTTTCAGAAAGGGTCTTGCAGCTAGGCATGGTGGTGCACGTCTGTAATCCCAGAACTCTGGAGGTTGAGGGAAGAGGATTGTTGCAAATTGGAGGCTAGCCAAAGTGAGCTCAATCCTCCCCTCTCTGGGAGGTGGCTGTGAGTGTGGCCCTCTTTCGGCAGCCTGCTGGAGAGAGACCCTGGCGCCTCGAGACCTGCACCATGCGGTTGACTCCCGGTGCCGGGAGAACAAGGAGCTCCTCTTCTCTCTGGGGAGTGACTGTGAGCCTGCTGGCCTGTGGGCTGAGAATCAAACATCTCATGTTCTCCTGTCCCCTGTCCTGTGTTGTCCATCCCCCCCCTTTAGCAAGTGGGAGCCAGTTAACTACACATCTTGTGATAAGATTGGCTATGTTATTTAGTATGAACTCCCCGTATGCAAAGATATGGACAGCCATTTGGAAGAAAACAAGAGACAATATGACAGATAGTGAAGGATCTCTGGTTGTCTAGCTTTGAAATTTATGCTTTCTTATGTCCCATTCTGTTCTGTTTTGTTGTGTTGTGTTTAATTTTACCCCCTTTAAAATTAAAATTTTTTTAAAAAATCTGGGGGCGGGGTGAGCTCAAGGCCAGCCTGAACTGCACAGCAAGACAGTCTCAAAAAGACAAAAAAAAAAAAAAAAAGAAAAGAAAAGTAGAAAACGGTCTTGCCATTTTGTTCAGGTTGGCCTTGAACTGAAAATGATTCTCCTGCCTCAGGCTCCAAAGTGCTGAGATTACAGGCATGCACCACGGTGCCTAGCTATGATGGCATGGTCTCACTATGTACTTCAGTTTGCCCTTGAACTCACTATATAGTGCAGGCTGGCCTCAAACTCATAACAATCCTCCTACATAAACCTCTCAAGTGCTGGGATTACAGGTATTCCCCAACATGCCCAGTTTATGATGGCTTTTTTTTTTTGAGACAGGATCTCACTGTATAGTTCAGGATGGCCTTGAATGTATTATGTAGCCCAGAATGGTCTCAAACTCCCAGTGATCCTCCTGTCTCAACCTCCCGAGTGCTGGGATTACAGGTAAGTGCCAACACACTCAACTGATGGTTATTCTGCCCCCCCAGAGGGCTCAGATTAAATTTTATTTAAAGAGAAAAAAAAAGAAAAACAGAAAAAAAGGGTAGAAATAATACAGAATTTAAAAAAAAAACAGTAAGAAATCACTAGTTGATAAATTACATATTGTCCTCTTAGAAATAGTCGTTCACGTTACAAAATTAAAGCATACAGGGCCGGGGATTTAGCTCAGTGGCTTAAGCGCCTGCCTGGCAAGCGTGAGGTCGTGAGTTCGATCCCCGATACCAAAAAAAAAAAAGAAAAAAAAATTAAAGCATACAAAGTGGACATTCAAATAGTGAGGCTGCAAACAGTTCTGTTCAACGATCCAACAAAAATTTAGTAATACGGTTATCAATCCTACACACTTAAACATACATGCTGTTATATCCTTTAGAGCACTTTCTTTTCCTCCTTTTGCTTTTTAAGTCCATTATCTGTTTAGTTTTATCATGTTTCAGCTTGCTCAGTATCTTACTGATCTGTTTTGTTGTTGTTATTTCCTTTTTAATCACTTTATATAATTCTGTTGTTTTGTTTTTGAGTTTCTCCTCATCCATGCCCCATAGATCAGCTTTGGTGGAGTTGGGAGTTTTTGAAGGCATTTTGTTACCTTGTTTCTCATGTTTTACTGTTTTTTTTTTAATTTTTTATTAACTTGGAGGTAGTAAAATACAACAGAACAGGATGGAATAAAGCCAATGGAGACAGTATAGGGAAACTGGTACAGAACTTCACAGCAGGTTACTAGGATAACAGTAATAGGTACCATTGTGTATCTCGTTATCTTCACAATAGTTGTTCTTTCAATCAGGTATAGCAAAATCAAAGGTAATACAGAATATTATAGAACTTATCAAAACAATATTTAATAGAGCAATACCATTAATCAGGACAAAGTAAAATGGCGATAAAAATATTTGCCTTCTCTTGATTGTTAATTTAATTTGCTTGACAGATGCGTAGGAGCTTAGTAAAGCACACTTCTGCACGTGTCTAACTGGGTCACAGGGCAGAACATTGAGAATAATATCTGATCTTGGGCCCCGTTCTATTTTGGGGGGGCAAAATAGAAATTGAACCCACCATCTTCATGCTGAGCTACACTCTCAGTCCTTTCAAATTTTTTAAAAATTTTATGATCCTGCCACAAGATTTTGCTAAGTCCAAATTACCCAGGCCAGGCTTGAATTTACAATCTTCTCTCGGTTTGCCAGAAGGCAGGGATCATAGGCATGTTGCCACCATGCTCAGCTTTCTTCATAATTCTCTCTTCTTCCCAGCCATCAGGAGGTAAGCAGCTTTCTTCTCCCCTACCCTTCTATCATGACTTTTTTTAATGTATTTTTGAGACAGGGTCTGGTTATGCAGTTCAGGATGGCCATGTACTCACTTTGTAGCCCAGGCAGGTCTTGAACTCTCAATGATCCTCCTGCCTCAACCCCGCCCCCCAGTACTGGGATTATAGATGTGTGCCACCACACCCAGCTTGACCATGACTTTTTTTTTTTGCTAGCCATAGACTAGATCCTCTGTGAGTCAAAATCAGCCCCTCCTCCATTAAATTGTAGGTGCCGGGTATTTTGGCCCAGCAATGGAAAGCTGACTAATTCATGGCCCCACTAACCACCTTGAGCAAGGGCTCTGTCAGGCCCAAGTCAGAATCCAAGCATTTCCTGGTTTTCACAAGTATATCCTCCTGGCTGTTATATACAATAAAATGAAAAGTGAAAGCCTAACATGTGCTCACCTCTTGGAGCTATGCAACTCTCTTGGTTAAGGACATAGCTGGCAGTTCTTCTCATTAAGGACCATCATCACCAATTATAAAGGCCCTGACCCCTACTCTTCCCTCCTGGACCCAAAACTCCCAAGCAGCCAGCTACCCACAAGGCACAGACTGGCATGGAGACAAGCTGGATAAAGAACTTTGCCCACCATAGAAAAGAGTATCAAAAAGTACCAGGAAGGCCCTGGAGGAATCACAAGAAATCACCATCTTGTCTGTCATCCAAACAAGATGTTCAAGAGAACTAAAGGCCAAGGACCTGACTTGAGGGTTACACCAGCCACAAGAAAGTGTAGTAATGAACACAACTAGCTTTTGCAGAGGTCTTACCATATGCGCACAAGATGAGCCTGCTCATTTGAAAGCTTGGCACAGGCCAGGTATAATGGTGAACACCTGTAATCCCAGCACTCAGGAGGCTGAGGCAGGAGGATTGCTGTGAATTTGAACCAGCCTGGGCTACATAAGTGAGTTCAGGGCCAGCCTGTACTACAAAATAAGACCCTGTCTCAAAAAAAGCAAAAGTTTGGCACAACTGCATGTTGCACATAATGTACTACAATCTCAATTCACAACAAAAATTAGAAGCCTCAGTAATTGTACAACAACCCAAGGCTACCCTTGACCTTCATCATTCCTTTTATAACCCCTATGATAACTCCCTTTTTTTTTTTTTTTGTATTGGGAATTGAACTCAGGACCATGCACTTGCCAGGCAGGTGCTTATCTCTTATGTTAACTAAGCCAGAATTTGGTTATCATATGGAGATGGAGAACACAGATTATGCCACTGACTAACCTGGAGTGTAAATTCTCAAGTCTCTGTGCCTTAGTTTCCTCTACTATGATATACAGATGATAACAGTGCATACTTCAAAGAGTAGTGTAACTGTTAAACAAGAAAACCCATACTCAGTATCCAATACTGGCCTGCCCAACAGAAATACCTAAAAAATGTTAGCAATTATTGTCGTGGGTATGGGGGCTGGAATTATGGGAGAGTGTTGGTCAGAGAAGGCTTCCATGAGAAAACCTTGAGTTTTACTCATTTTAAATTAATGACCACAAACCCCAACTGAATATTAAATATAGTCTAGCAATCCTACTCTGTCATTCTAGGAAGCTAGTTTCCCTCTTTTAAAGACAACTGTGAAGACTGAGGTAAGAAAATCACAAGTTTGAGGCCAGCCTGGGGTACAAAGCAAGTTTGAGGTCAGCTTAAAACACAGTGAGACCCTGTCTCTCAAAAACAAAAAGCTGTGCACGGTAGCACATACTTATAATTCCAGTATTCTGGGAGGCTGAGGCAAGAGGATTCCAAGCTTGAGTCCAGCCTGGGCAACACTACCTGATTTCTAAATAAATAAATAAAAATAAAAAATAAAACAACGGGGCCAGGGATATAGCTCAGTGGCACAAGTGCCTGCCTGGCAAGTGCAAGGTCATGAGTTCAATCCCTAGTATCAAAATTAATTAATTAAAATATTTATTATTATTTATTATTAATTAAATAATTGATAAATTATTTTGATTAATTAATTAAAATAATATGAGGTAGCCTATCAATGAAACATGTCTGAGCCAGGCATGGTGGCACATGCCTATAATCCCAACCTTTAGGATGATTACCATAATATGTCCTCTTATTTTTGGGATAGCTGACCACATCCTCAAGTCTAGTGTAAATTGACAAACTGGAACAGCACGTAATCTATCCAAGCAGAGTGGTGAGAATAATGTAAATTTTGAATCTTGTTACCCAATTAACAATATCCTCTGCCTCCCTTTTTTAGACAATTCCTCCCCTTTCATTACCATGGGGTACACTGCTTGTTTTGGGTCCCACTTCCTCCCTATATAGAGCATCTCAATGGACCCTATCTCCTGATCTACTCTGCCTGTGTTTCTCTCTGTTAATATTTCAAGGCCATCTATACTAGAGATTACAGCCAATCTTCTCTGCCTTATTTCTGCTATTCTGTTTTTCTGCCATTGGTTGTCTATATTTCTGTTCCACTCCACTATCTGCCCCGTTCACTGAGGCCTC
>PVJX010041890.1:0-14420 GCA_004027295.1 Dolichotis patagonum
TCCAAGCTCTTCTTGATTTGATGGTCTGTGTTGAGAAGTCTGCCATGATTTTGATGGGTTTTCCTTTATAGGTGATTGTTTCTTTTCTCTGACAGCTTTTAATATTCTGTTCTTATATTGAATTTCTGGGATCTTGATTATTATGTGTCTGGGTGTAGTTCTGTTTTGGTTGTAGGTGGCTGGAGTTCTGTATGCTTCATACATCTGCATATCTTCAGAAATGGTTTTTTTGGTGGCATCGTTGTTGGGGGTGGACTCCCAGTCCCTGTGGACCTCACTGATGGTTCTTGGGTGGCTGTAAGTCATTGGACAGAGACATCCAGCACCCAGAGAAGACTCATCAAGGGTTTCGGGATGACTGCAGGTCCCTGAGTGCAGATTCTCTGTGTTTGCAAGCCTCAGAAATGTTTCTCAGGTGAGATTGGTTCACTAGGAGTCAACTTCCAATCCCCATGGATCTTACTGAGGCTTCTGGGATGACTGCGCATGGCTGGGTGTGAGTCACTGGGAGCAGCTTCCTAGTCCCCAGGAGCCCTACCTATGGTTCCTGGATGTGCATGGATCACTGGGCACAGCATCCGAATCCTACGGGCCTCCCTGTGGGTCCCTGGATGAATGCAAGTCTGATCACAGACTCCAAGTCCCTGCCATCTTGAAAGATGGTTCTCCAGTCTAGAAATTGTTTCAAATTAGGCTACAAATTTGGTGTTCACAGAAATATACTCATAAAAAATGAAAATATGTAACTAAGAATATTACTAAATCTTTAAAAGTTTATTGAAATTCTACATATTTTCAGATAGAAAAAACAAGATAAAAAGTTTAATGACCAGTGGAGAGTATCAAGTAGCTGAAATGAATAAAATTGGAGTTGGAGTGGAAAAGAAAAAATGGAATGTGACAAAAACAATTAAAGTAAATAATGGCTATTTTCCATGTTAAATATACACCCACTACAAATCCAAGAGTTGGAGCTACGCATTTCTCATGGTGGTGATGAACATCAGACCTCAGGATAATTCAGTGAGGCAAACCTTGTTCCTATTCCTAATCATAAAGTAATAAGCTGATGCTCCTCCCAATTTCAAGCCACAGCTGAAGAGATTTATAGTTAGAACTGAGTCATCTTTGTAGCTCACAGAGAGAGGAGAGAGCTCCAGAGGATTTATAAACTGAATTGACATTTGTACAATAGCTTTTTTAGTGGACTAACTCCTCCTAAAATAGTTTTAATAGGAAGTAGTCTTAAAAGCTAATATTGGTGATAGCCAGGATACAGGCTAATATGTCCCTTCACACAAAAATTAGATCTTAATTTAAATGAAAATAAAAGTCAGTGACATGAACATTGAAATGTCACATATTTTAAGATCACTTAATGAAGATTTTTAAATGCTATTATAATAAAGATTGAGAGTGCCTATTTAAACATGTTGGAAACAAGTGCAAAAATGGGCAACATCAGCAGAAAATTATGCAACATAAACAACATCATGTTAGTGAAACAAGGCAGAGACAGAAAGCCAAATATTGCATGATATCTCTCATACGTGAAATGAAACACTTACGTAAATGGAGGGACAAAAGACAAGTGAAAGGACATTAGAATGAAGAGAATGGAATCAATAAGGGGAGTGAGAGGGTTGCAGGATAGGGGGACATGGTTTATGTTTTTTTTTTAATCTTCAAGTTCACTTAGTCTTACTTCAGTCATATCTAAATTGGTTTTGGACCTACTTACTATATTTACTCTCTGCTATAATTTTTTTTTTTTAGTTTTCAAGTCATCATTTGATTCTGTTTATTATCTTTCTCCATCTATTCTTCAAACCAATTATTTCATATAACATACATTATTAATAAAATTTTTGTAAAAGAAGGAACTGATAAACTGAGTGGAAAAGTAAACACACAATTATAGTCAGAAACTTTTAAAATCTTCCCCTCAGAAATTGGCAAATTTCTGGAAGATATTAGCAAAATTATAGAATGAATAGTATGCACAAAATCATCACTGTGACATTCTCAGATTACTACATTTATCATTAGTAGGAGCAAATACACTCAAGAGTGCCTAGACCATTTTTCAATATGAATGCTATATTAAGTCATAAATCAAAGCCACAGCATATTTAAAATAATATATAATTTTTAAAATTCTCTCTGAACATGACTAACTTAAATGAGAATCCCTGAGACTATAAAAACATTTTTCAACCAGTCAGAAATTAAATAATACATTTATTAAATAATGCATAAATCAGACATGAAGTCTCTGTCAAAATTTTTTTCATATTAATTAAAAATAAACATCCATTTATCAAACTGTATAGGGTGCAGCAAAATAATGCTTAAAAATTATATAGGTCAGTGCTCACCAGATATGCATATGTGTACGACATGTAAAGGATTCACTGGAATGTTCACAGTGGCAGCCTACAGAGCCAGATATGAAAGAACACAAAAAGGGTATCTTCTTCTGGGAGAGCCAAACAATCCAGTGAAAGTAGAAGGCCAGATACTTACTGTAGAATTCCATGCTAACGCTTATTAGGAAGCCAAAAGGAAGAGTTGAAAAGCTAAAGAATCTGCACTAGAAAGGTGAAGAGTGAAGAGTCTGTGCTGGCTGCCTGATGAAAAATGTACAAAGGTGATGATAAAAACGAGTTCCTCTAAAGATACAGAACCATGACATCCTTTCTCTTTTCCTTTTTATTCCATGTAGCCTACATTCTTATTGGTTGATGCCATCCAATCCCAGGAAGGGTCTGCTGTCTTCCGCAATCCATCATTCAGAACTATGAACTATGTTAACTCCATTAGCTGGACACTTGGTATTCAATTTAACACCACACCTAAAGCCACAGACACATACTGACAGCATTTCATACAATATTAGAAAAGAAAAAAAAATAATCTAAAAGAAATCCTGCAAGGAGCACAAAAAAGGGAGAAATTTAAGCCTGAAATAAGTACAAGAAAATAAAATATTCGAAGAAACCCAATAAATTAAAAATAGAATAATGATGTGGAAAAACAATGAGACCAAATGACACATTTTTAAAAAAGGAATCATAAGATTTATAAAATAAGAACTACTTTGTAACACAGTTAAGTTAAATAACAATAGCTAGAACAGTTTCAAAAGCTAGCAAACTTTGGACTTTAGGAAAGTGTGAAAATGATAGATACATAGTATAAACTGATCTTCAAGTTTTTCATGTTGATCTGTGCCCAGGCTAGATAGATAGACAGATAGATAGATAGATAGATAGATACACATACTGCATCTGATAATGTTGTGCAGTAGTAGGCTGTGGCTTCTATGCAGTAGCGCATTCACAGGTTGACAACTAGTAATCTACAAGTGCTGTGGTGTAATTTGCTGATAGCATATTTTGGATATGGACAGCCAACACATTATAGGTCATATTCAATATTTTATTATTCATAGACTTTGTGCTAGATGATTATTTTGCACCAATAAAACCTAATGTGTTTTGTGTTTAAGTCAAGCTATGCTAAACTATCATGCTCACTAGATTAAGTATAATGAATACATATTTGAATTAACAATACTTTCAATTTAGAATGTGTTTATCTGGATGTATGTAAGTAATCAAAGAGTGAGAGACATCAGTACTTGTTTTAACCTAACTTTTTCTAGCATCGTATTTTCTAGCCACAAGGCTTGTGTCTTATAATATACTTTTTTTGTTTTGTAACATAAAAACACTCCTTGAATTAAGTGGTGCATGGCTAAATCCTAGCAGACTGAATTTTACATTAAAACATTCAATTTGCTCACTCCAAAAGAGTCAGATGCCTGTGTAGATACATACTTTCAAATATACTCTACCTAATGAAGAATTTTTACCTTGAAAAGTGAGAAATAAAAATGTCAAGGTACTCAAACAAAAACTTGAGTGAAATACAAATACCACCTAAAATTTTAATTTCTATTTATCTCTGAAGATGATCTAGAATGTATTTTTCTCACTAAAATATTTAAATCATCATTTGCTAACAATTGTCTACATAGCTTTTGTCTGTTCCTGAATATTAATGAAATGACAGCTAATATAATTTAAACTCCCCAGGATAGTAACTATGCACATGGAATAACTCAAGGTGAGAAGCAAGCCTACTCCAAATGCTGGCTCTTTTGAATAAACACATTTTTCTATTTAGAGGTTTTAATGATTATCAGATTGCAAAGTAGACTGATAGTTTGATTCACCATGAAACATTATTTAAGAATATTAAGCATTAATAAATATAATTGTACTGGTAAATAGGACTTTGGAAAACATGTCCCTCTTTTACCAGAGCAGCCAATACCAAGGCATTACATTTAACTACTCTTTGGTGAACATTAGTATTAGATTAGTAAGGGTTTTTTTAAATTTAAAGTGATTGTAGATTTAGCTGGTCAAACAGTTGGTTTATTAATTATTTTATGTTTGCTTTCCCCTCTCATTTCATATGAAAGGGTCAGTCTGTAGTGCTTACCAATTATCTGTCAATAGGTGATAAAAGTACAGTTCCTCATAAAACTTCATCAATGGACAGCCAATACATTCTTAGTGTGTACTTATTGAAATACATTGCATTAGATAAAGGAACGTTATGCGATTGATTCAAAAGTCATGGACAAGAATTGTATGTTTTTCTTTAAATATTTTCAGTTTTATAATGCATTTGTCCTCCTTAAATTACTATTAAAATTGTCTATTGTTTTAATACTTAGAAGTGAAAGAATATTTTAATTGAATTGATTGACAGGATGAAAAACATCCCTTCAATTATTATGATTGTAGCAGTGGGGAAGTAAACATTTTAATACTTAGAGATTTGGGAGTTACATCCAAGCATGAAGGAAAAATTTAAGTGTATGAGAAAGAGTTTGGAGAGAGAGAGAGAGAGAGAGAGACATGGTGAGAGAGAAAGAGAAAGTGAAAAAGAGAGTTGTGTGTGCCAGCATCTTTACTGTATTGGGTCCAGCATATGGTCAAATAGAATTTCTCCAATATTTTTTATTTGGTGGGTTTAACATAAGCTGACGTTAATTCTAGAAGATCGCACTGTGTTAAAAAGGTGGTAGCTACTGCTACTGCCAATGTACAGAGTATTTTTGCAGCATGAACATAGGTGGAGCAGGTCTAGTAGACTGTATTTATCTGTCCCATAAAAAGTGGTTACAAGGGATCAATTTAATAAGGTAGATTTATGATTATATGTAAAGCAACATAACAGTATAAGATTTCGCCAATAAATTCCCACAACAAAGATTTAGGTTTTTGGCCCAGGTGAACTCATGGGGTCCCATCTGCACAAGTCACTTTGTGTAGTCGAAGGAAGGAGAGGATAAGTCAGCAGCCCAATATCAAATATCAACAGAGAGCTCCAATTTTAAGTTCAGGAATAAATAAATGGTGGCGAGGGGGGAGCTTTTCTCACAAAATAATTTCAATTAATTAATGTAAAAAAGGAATAAGAAGAAAAATAGAATCAGTTAGGCAAATATCACAGTCATAACTGTAACATGACAAATCAAGAATAGATGTAAAAAATGTTGGAAAAAATTTTAAGGAGAAACAATATATTTATGCATTTTTAATAATAAGTATAAATTCGGAAAAAACAAATTTTTAGACAGTTTTCTTTCTTATGCAAACATCAATCTGTGCACTTACTCAAACTAAGGCATGGCATCAGTAGGTGATATAATCTTACAGATTTACTGTTCTATAATGGAGAACATCACAGAACTAAATGAGTTATGTGGTGCATGTTTGTATGTATTTATCAGCTAGTACATCAAGGTAGTTAAAAAATCTACATTTTCTATTTATTATAAGCCTTTTTGTAAGATTATGTATTTGCTTTTTAAGGGAGAAGCACTGAAATCCATAATTAACTACTTAGTTATAATTGTCCCCCCAAAAAACTTTATTGGAGACTTAGTTATAATCAGTACACTTAGTTATAATCGTCTGCCCCCCAATATATATTGTAGTACTTAGTTTTAATTGTCCACCCCCCAAAAACTTCATTGCTACTTTATTGGTGAGCCACGCTGATCACGACCAGAAGTTTTTTAACCTTCTATATACTTTGTGTACAGAGGCTTTTGGGAATGAAGAATAGTGAATAACATGAGAACATGATTCTACTCATACAAAAATAGTGTGGGAAGTTCAATTTATGGTACATATTTAAGCTCCTTTATTTCAATTAGAAAAGTACATAAGATGGGTTGCACTTCTTTGTAATATAATTATTTAATATTAATGGGCACTATATATCCAGCATCTCTACTTACTATTATTACTTGTATTCTTACAACAACAACACAAATTAATTTTGAATATATTGAAAAGAAAATAATTTTAAATATATTGAAAAGAAAATAATGCCATGGTGTTTGACAGTCATAAGTTAATATTGCATGCATTCCTTATTGAAAATCATGCAAACAAGCCTATTTTAATTTCCTCCACAGGCTTTAGTCAACAACTATAGTCACTAATTACCTCTTTGTACACAATATTACAAGCTTTGAGCTATGCTTTTGAAGTCTAAATTGTCTCACAATCAATCCACTTGCATGTGTAAGTGTTTATATATTCTAAGTCTCTGCCTCACTGACTTCTGACCTTGCATCTTGGCGACTTGTTATGTTTGTGTTTATTCTACTATGCATAATCGCTTTGTAATTTCTAAATTTGGCTTTTGTATTACTCTATATTTCTGTGGATTTCCTGCCAGATTAATTCTGGGTTGAGCAGATGAAAGGAATATGGTTTTGATTATTAACCTCTAACAAAGATTTAAAGCCTTTGTTAAGTATAATTGCCATCACGTACACAAAATGACAATTTAGAAATACAGACATATGGGATCATTAATAAATTTGACCCTTCCTCTTGGCAAGGGCAATAATACTCTTTTGTACAGACAATTATGTTGCCAACATGATTAGAAAACAAGTCTAGTGAAAATACCCCTGTACAGTTTCTCTAAAGTCGAGAATGTCCACAGGGACTCGCTAATTGAATTGTTACAGGCATGGTTGAGCAAGTTAAGTGCTGTGGTTCCACGTGCTCAGGGATTAACTGGGTTTCATTATGTCAGCCAAGACTGATTGCCAGAAGAGGAATGTGTGTCACAGTTTAAAACACTTGGTCTCCCTAGGGGTTGGTTCAATGTTGATATAGTAATAATTGAAGCTTACAGGCAAGGCTGCTATATTCTTGTCTCCTTGGATAAATTGCATAAAGACAGGACAGCAAAAATCTGCCACTTTTATTTCTGATTACTTGATTAGTTTTTAAATGAACACAGCCAACTTATCATAAATAATACATAAATAATTTGGTTCAAGGTTGTAAAAGCAAGTCCACTATCTGGCTTGCACTGCTAAGTAATTTTCCTAATTAAATGCAGGCATGTGTGTGTGAGAAAGAGAGAGACAGACAGACAGAGACAGAGAGACAGACAGACAGAAAGAGAACAAGTTAAATCAGGGCTTCACACATGTTAAGTAAGTGTTCTACAGCTTGACATATACCTCCAGGCACAAACTATAAGCTATTTTGTTAAACTTGAACATATGTGAGGAAATCAAAAGTTACTAGTTGAGTAGTGCTTCTGTGTAAACAGTCTCCTGCACAGTAAAATAAATATTTCTTGAAAATAACTACAGAATTTAGTCACATTATATTTTTTATAGAACATCTTTCTATAGTGTGACTAATATCCATATTCCATATTGTAACAATATGTATTTACTGATTTAAAAAGTTGATATAGACAAGGTAGTACACATAAACAATGAAATTTCATTCTTCCTTTAAAAATGCAACCTTTTTCATGGCATGGGTGACCCTAAGGATACTACACTTGGTGAATTAGAACACAAGAAAATACAGCATGATTACATTTTTATGTGAAATTTTAAAAATTTTTATGTGAATTTTTAAAAATATTTAAAAATTAAATATTTAGAGATAAAGAGCAAGTGAGATAATAGAGCAAATGGGAGATGTGGGAAAAAAGATGCTTAGTGTCACCTTCATAAGAATAAATTTAGATATCTAATGACAGAAAGATGATAACCAAAACTATTGTACTATAATTGGTAATCAGCTAAATCAGTAGGATTTAACTGTCTCAATGCTAAAAATGAGCACGCAAGATGGAGGCAACTGGGAGATGATGAATATGTTAATTCATTTCAATTTACTAACCTCTTTTACTGCCTATATTTACCTTATACCATCATGTTGTGTGCCTTACATGTGTGGAATAATATTTTCTTGTTATAAACTACAGAAGTTGTACTCATGTAGATAGGTCAATTGCTGGATGAGTTTAGAAAATTCTTATGCATTTTAACCTCTATTTCCTTATGGAAAAATGTAGAAAACTTATTAGCAAAGTCATAATTAGAACAATTAAATAAAATTTTATGTATAAGAATCCTATTTTTCCCTTTAAAATGCTGCTTACCTAATCACTCAAATCATTATATACTTTCCAGTGTTTACTTGTCATGAGATAGTTACTGTAATTGTTGAATTAAAAATGCAAATAATGAGTTATACCACCTTCCTCATACATATGTGGGCAAACATTTGCTTAAATAGGAGTTTTTTTTATCTAGTTACTTAAAAGAGTATGTTTTATGTTAGATTTCTTTTGCTGTGACAAAATATCTGAGTTAAACAGCTTGGAGAACATGACTGACTTTTGCTCATACTTTCCAAGGATTCCCTCAGTGATGTGTCTCTTGGTTCTCTTACTTAGGGCCAGGGGTGAGGTAGAGAAACATGACAATGGAGTATGTGGTAAAACAAAGTATTTCTTGCTTAGGCAGCAAGAATGCAAATAAAGCAGAGTGGAATGAAGTTGATGTCCCACTTAAGAAAATATGCCCAAAATCCTAACCCTTTTTTATGGGGCTTCTCTCAAAAATTCCACCACCTGGCCATAGGCCCACCAACAGTGAATGAGTTCTTTCACATAGGTGCCTTTGGCAAACATTTATGATTCAAACTATAAGATCTTTTTATTAGATGGTTACAAAAAATTTCTTATTTGAATATCAAGGAAGTAAGTATGAACTACTCATAAACCATTTTCTATAAACTTTGAGACCTTTTTTTTTTTTTTTGGTACCGGAGATCAAACTCATGACCTCGCTCTTGCCAGGCAGGTGCTTAAGCCACTGAGCTAAATCCCCGGCACTTTGAGTCCATATTAACTACTTTTCTTTTAAACTCCAGTAACTTTGAATTAAGCTTGAAATTAATTTTAACATACAAGATAAATATCGGTAGTGAATAGGAAAGATAAATAGTAAATGTTGAAAATTGATTTCTTATGTACCATTAGTACTGGTCTTAGTCATTGCTGAGAAAATGGAAGGAGATTTTGATTTTAGGAAATTGCTAATATCCCTCTGAACTCCAGAAAGTTTCTCCATTCTCCAATTATACACCTTTGTATGTTTATAACAAGCAGCTCAAATGTAAGACATCAGTATATTCTAACATGTATCAGGAGAAAATCTGTGCATGTATCACCAACAATGGACAAATACTTAAATGAAAATAACCCAAAATTTTCTTAAATATTTGAAGGTAAGAAACTTCCTAATTTATTTTAATTGAGGCGCTAGTATATTGTCTAAACTCTCATTCAAGTGTACGGGTTTACAGCATATCCTTATGGGGAAAAAATGGGATTTGAGAATTCTTAAGTGTACTAAAGTACTTTGTGGTTTTCTGCCCAATTTTTCTACCCACTCCTAGCTATGAAACACAGGCAGGAAAATATTTGAAGATTGATCAGGACACTGATATTTTGGTGTTTTGCCTTTAGTCTAGCATCATCTAGGAAAGTAATAAATAGATTATGAATTTGGAGTATCAGTAAAAATCTTGAATTCTATTACAGAAAATTACTCTGGCCATTTGAATAAAGGAGCAGAGGCTGATAGTGCTATTATTTTCTACGTGACTTTCTCTGCATCCTTATTATGCTAACTCTGTTGCATAATCTTTCACAATTATTTTTTTCAGCTTTCAAATAAATTACTCCAAATAATATAACAAAATATGCATTTCAGAGGAATAAACTGCTGTTCATTAATTTATATTTCTAGGAAAGTGTGTTAGCTAAATTAAGATGTTTTGCACAAATGCCAACTCCACACAGGACTATGAACATTATGTCCCACAAACAGGTACAAAATGAAGGACGAGACCAAAGAGGTAGGAGAAAGAGAGAAGAGCAAGGGGATGAAAAATGGATTTAAAAGGTATTGTATGCATGCATGAACCTCCCACAAGGAATGTATACATTATGTATCACAAACACATAATAGTGAAAAAACGTAAAATATAAAATATTTTGCATGAAAGGTAATTTATTATCTATTATTTAATTTTCTAATACTAGTAAAAATGTCTTCATTACTCTTTTTTATTTTTATTTTAAAGAGGGTAAAATTCAACACAACAAAACTGAATAAAACAGAACACAAGAAAGCATTGTAACAGACATAAATTTCAAAGCAAGGCAATCAGAGATATTCACTATCTATCATATTGTCTCTTGTTTTCTTCCAGTAGTTGTCCATATCTCCACATACAGTGAATTCACACAAAACAACATAGCATAGAACTGATGTGAACAGGTTGAGGAAGGCATTTTAGGTCTTCCTAAAATGACAATAGGGAAGCCAAAAATGGCTGTCATAGTGTCTCTCATTCACTTCAAAATAGCTGTCCACACCTTCATGTATGTTGAAGTTAAACAAAACAAAATAGGATAAAATCACTCTTAACAAAGAATGATAGTATTACTGGATTACACATCATGATGCTATGGAATCAGCACTGGGTACTGTAGAGTCTTTTTCTTCAGAGTAATTGTTCATTTCATCAGGCGTTATAGAATTGGTTCTCATAAATTGTTTATAAGTTCTACACATGCATGAGTCTCTACATGTGTATCAATCCTTTCTGTATTAGAGGGAAAAACAAAACAAAGCTAGACAAAACAAAACAAATGCCTAGAAAAACATGAAATGAAAAAGTCATAAAACCACAATAGAAGGTGATCTACAATGGTTACTATGATGTCTCAGCTGTATATAACAATATTAATAAAAACAAAACATTGGAGACATTGTAAAACTTCAAAAGCAGGTAATAATCAAACCAGAGTGGCTATCCTAGTGAAACTTTTCATCTTTAGTGTAATTGCCTATAGTCTCAGACTTGATACTATCAATCACAACAGATTCCAATAAAATCAGTCAATATAAAACAGCAATGTAACAAACCAGATTCAAATAAGATGAATCATAATAAGACAGTGTAAGTTATACATGGCTTCAGATTAAATTAATAGGAAATTAAGAATGATTACCGTAATATATCCTATTTTTTGGATAGCTGTCTATGTCCTCAAATCTAGTGCAAGTAGACAAACTGGAACAGAATATAATCCATCTAAACAGAGTGGTGAGAATAATGTTGATTTAAAATCCTGATATACTATTAACAATATCCTCTGCCTTCTTTTTTAAGACAATTCCTCCCCTTTCACTCCCACAGGGTACACTGCACATTTTGGGTCCCACTGACTCCCTCAGTTTTTAGATTGGAGGGGAACAACCTGCTACGTACCCTAATTGGTTCTGAACCTGCTGATTCCTGGGCTTGATCTCAGGTTGTATTCCTTTACCTACAAAAGCCTCAAGATTTTCCTTCCTTATAGCTGTGTAGTTCTCTACTGCACAAAAGTAACATGCCTTTTCAACCTATCTGCAGCTGCTGGTCAAGTTACCCCTATTTCTCTCTGGTTCTCTGTCACATAGAGCATTGTTTTCTCCTATTTGACTTCCTGTCCATAAACCCTCTTTCAGGTTAATTATGTTTCCAATACAGAGCATCTCCATGGACCTTATCTCCTGCTCTACTGTACCTGTGTTTCTTTTTGTATCAAGGCCATCTATGTTAAAGGTTATAGCCAAACTTCTCTGTCTCATTTTTGCTATGATATTTTTCTGCCATTACTTTTCTCCTTCATTCCACTGACTGCACCATTCATTGCGGCCTCTCTGCCACTGTTCCTGAAATTCTGGGATTTTTTTTTGTCTCTCTCTAGAATGTCCTTCAATATTTTTTGTAGGGTTGGATTGGTGGTCACAAATTCCCCCAGTTCTTCTTTGTCATGGAAGCATCTTGTTTCGACATTGATTTCTAAAGACAGTTTTGCAGGGTACATCAATCTGGGCAGGAGGTTATTTTCTTTCAGGGCTTGGATTACTTTCCTCCAAGCTCTTCTTGAGTTGATGGTCTGTGTTGAGAAGTCTGCCATAATTTTGATGGGTTTTCCTTTATAGGTGATTGTTTCTTTTCTCTGACAACTTTTAATATTCTGTTCTTATATTGAATTTCTGGTATCTTGATTATTATGTGTCTGGGTGTAGTTCTGTTTTGGTTGTAGGTGGCTGCAGTTCTGTATGCCTCATACATTTGAGTATCATTCCCTTTTGTTATACTTGTGAAATTTTCCTTAATTATTTCTGTGAATAGTCTTTGTAATTCCTTTGTTTTGACTCCAGCTTCTTCATTCATGTTTTTTTTCCCTTAGATTATAGATCCTCTAATCATCTTCTAGCCTTTGTATTGTTATTGTCTGTTTCCTTATTATTTTTAAGAACACTTTCCTTTCATGATCACACATTACAAACATGTCTTCAAGTTTTGATAGTCTATCCTTAGTTTCTTTCAAGCAGTTTTGCCAGTTTTCAATGGAGTTTTTAGTTTCCTGCTAATCTCTTTGAATCTGCTTAATGTAATCTAGGTTTTCTTTATATTCTTCTTCAAATGTTTCTCTCCTTTTTGTGTATGTGTTCCTCCATTCTTTGAGAGGTGCTTAGCATTTCTTTTATTAATCTACTTATATCTTGCTTAACTTGAATTAATATTTCAGTTTTGAGCTTGTCTATAAGGTCTCAAAGATATCTCTTTATGTCCACTGATGCCATCTTTGATGTGTGTTTCCTGCCCTCAATCTCTTTTGTATTTACCTGTCTTGTATCAATATTCTCAGGGTTGGGGTCAGGGGCTTTTTTACATTTCTTTCTCTTGTCATGTTTTGGTTTCTCCCATAAAAGTGTGCAGTGGAGTGCCCAGCCTCTTTCCCTGTTGGTTACAGCACCTCCCTGATTGCTCTGACTAGGGCTTTCTGCCCTCTCCAGTTTGCTGTTGGTCACTGAGGTGCAAGCAGGGACAGTGTATGCTGTCCCCTCCCCTCTGGGCCAGTCAACTTTCAGGGCCCTTAGCTGTGTTAGTGCTTTTGGGCTACGGAGTTGGTTTGGGATGATTTATTGGGTCCCAGTCAGGGGTGTGACGCAGGCCAAGCAGATCCCACCAATCTGCTCGGGAAGAGGAGCAACCAACTAGTCACTATCATTCCCAGTTCAGGCCCATTCTGCCAGACTCCAACATGTTGTCCAGTTGGTCGCCTTTTCCTGTGGGAGGGACTTATTCCTAGCACTCACCGCGGGTTAATGCCACTTCCTCTCTGGCTCTGTTCTCCATTAGGGTCCCTGACCTTAGAGTTCAGCCTGGCTATGGCATGATTGGATGGTGGTTCTGGGAGAGTCGTGTGCAGGGCGGTTCAGGGCAGTCACAGCGGCAAAAGTTTGGGTGCTCAGGCAAGTCTTGGGCATGAATTCAGGCAGCTCAGGGAGAGCACTGTGACCGCTGATCTTAGCTTCTCTAATGGTAGCCCTGGGACTTCGTGTTTGATCAGCTTTTTTCCCTTCAGTTGCTTCCTGGGTCGAGAGAATCCACCTCCCTCTCTCTGGATCTCTCCAGAATGTTTTATTCTGGCATCTGAGCTGTCTCTCTCAGAGAGGCTTTGTATCCTTCTGCTTGCCATTCTGCCATCTTTATCTCCTCCCTAATTACCTTTTTTTAAAACAGGATAGTCATGGTGTTTTATAAATCTCACTCCAATTATATTTTTAGGAAAAGCACTTACAAACAGCAAAATTTACAATTATTTCCTGCAAATGAACATCTCTATACAGTGTTTACTTTTGTAAACAGTATATTTATATATTCTATGTGGAGATTACAGTATAAAAATTGGAAAGAAACCTGATACCTGTTGAACTTACATCTTAGTTGTTTTTTAGTTTGGTTTAGTGGTATAATCAGGCAAAAGCACAGAAAATTATCATATTTGATTGGACAAGAGAAGACACAAATATTTATCATGGCTAGCTGTTCTTGTTTTCAGGAATTTTTAAAATTTAATTTATCAAGTATATTTATGATTATATCTGAATTACTTAGCTGCAAACATTCCTCAAGAATGCATGTTTATCA
>PVJX010041891.1:0-14443 GCA_004027295.1 Dolichotis patagonum
GAAAAAGGACTTCTCATTTGTAACTACACATGACAAGAATTCAGTGCTAACTTGTGTTAAAATCTGAATAGATTTCAAAGGAGCCCTTATCAAAAGACTGAGCATTTGGCCAACATAATAAGGAGCTTTTTTCAACCCCTCAGCAGACTTGAGTATCAAAGGCATTTTGTAATAGACTACAACTATCTGTAAAGTAATACTGGCTATGGAAGAAATATCTTTCTAAGCCATCTGTATTCTTGTACTTCCTCTAAATAAGAATCACCACCAGCCAGGTGTGGTGGTGCACATCTTTAATCTCAGAACTCAGGAAGCTGAAGCAGGAGATCACTGTGAGTTCAAGGCTAGCTATATAGTGCATTCAAGGCCAATGTGAGCTATACAGTGAGCCCCTCTATGCAAAAAACAAAAACAAAACACAACAACAAAAAAACACCAGAAAGAGACAGAGAAAGAGTGACTGAGATCTTGAGGTTGGAATGGAAAGTTATATAAATGGCCTACTGATAGTTGGCTTTGTGAACTAAAGTCCATCATATAAAGTTGAAAGGTAATAGCATAAAAGTCAGGGAATTTAAGACTGAAAGTCAGATTCCTTGATTGTAATAAAAGCTGTTAAATTATGTTGCTAACTACTTAGAAGAAAACGAGACAATATGGTAGCCACTGTTGATCTCCTGTTGTCTTGCTTTGAAATCCTGTGTCACTTACATTGTTTTCTTCTGATCTGCTTTGTTCTGTTTTTGTTATGTTTTGTTTTACCCTCTTTAAAATAAAAAAAAATTATGTTGCTAAATGTTATTAATTTGATCACAATTTAGGCCTTATATATACATTTTGCTATCAAGTTAATATAAGTCAGTGGTTTTACATGGTTATAATGCTTTATTTTGAAACAGTAGGCCAAGGAATATAAAAGGTTCTCTGATACTGGCAGAATTTGGTATATAGTACATAGTATATATTTACTTCTTTTTAAACTTCACATTACATCTTGAAGATCATTCCATACCTAAGGACATGAAGCTGGTTCCTTACAAGCAACTAAACAAAATGCAACAGCATCTAAGATGACAAAGATTTAAAGCAGAAATAAACTGCTGAAGGATTTAGGAATGTTAAGAGAAAAAATTTACTAAGAATTAAGATAGTTCATTCAATCATTGATCAAACTTTCTTAAAGATCATTAAATATGTTAAGATGCAACTTCAATACAACTGCCAAACTTAAATGGATCAAATTCAGGCATTATTTTTCCTGTGTGAACTGCACCAATGAGTAGCCAAGGAGTATTTGTAGCAGATGAAGAATATCTTTTTATAAAATGTCAATAAATTAAAATTTTATAATATTCAAATATCAACATTTTAAGCAACCACAATGAATTAACAGTTCTAGGCACTGAACATCGATCGTCGCTAATATGACAAACAGAAAAGTAACCAGACATTAGTGTTAGGTCCCCCCCGTCTGAAAGCACAACCATCATGGCGATGGTTCAAAGCTGCGCCCTGATAATGCACACCTCCTTCTTCCCAGAAGCCCCTATAGCTTCTCCCTCCTAAAAGTCTGCCAAAGCTCAGGAATGTAAAGGTTTACCTAATGGCTTGTACTCCCACTAAATAAATCAGCTCCCATCAGTTCACAGTGTCCTACCCCCATCAGAGCCTGTATCAGGCAGAACCTACCCTTTGTCTGCAGGAGAGCCACCACAGCCTGAGACTCCCTCAGTCCCCTGCTCCTTATTAAACTCTTTCTTATCTACTTGCCTCCTCTCTGTTAATATTCTGCGCTGCTCTAGATTGAGTACAAATCACTCAATCAATTAGATGTTCCATGATGAAAAGAAAATAGTATACCTAGTCTTGAAACTCAAACCTGGGTCTGCTGGAGCTAAAAATTCAGCTGCTATTATTCAGGTAGCATGAACAACACAGGAACAGTGATTCACACCAGGAATAACCATCAGTAACATTCAGACCTCAGAAAACTTTTAAAAGTTAAATGGCCTGGATTCTGTCACCTATAGAGAAAGAGAATTAAAAGACATACCATCAGGCGGAGGGTACAGCTAATCAGTGAAGTGCATGTGTAGTATGTTGGAGGCCCTAGATTTAATTCCCAGCACCAACCAAAAGAAAATGGAATAATCAAAACAGGCAGCACTAAGCTATGTATCCACGGATAGTCATCTGGGCAGAAAAGGTAAGGAGAGCTCTCTCTCTTCCAGCCTTCCACATGCTGAAAGGAAAGAAGGCCAAGGGGAAGGAGATAGTTTTCTTGCCAGCCTTGCTGTCATAAAGAAGCTAGTGACCACAGTGGTAAATCTCTTGTTTGAGAAAAGGCCTAACAATTTTGGCATGAAACAGGACAGCCAGTCCAAAAGGGACTCCAACGGTTCTGGCATTATCCAGCTGGAGTGGCAAAGGGTTATGTTTAAGAGATTTAAAGTGCCTCCTGCAATTAACCAGTTCACTCAGGTCATGGACTGTCAATCAGCTACTAGCTTGTTAAGCTGGCCCACAAGCACAGACCAGAGACAAAACAATAGAAGAACAGAGAATGCTGGCCTGAACTGAGAAGAAAGCTGCCAGCAAAAACAGATGTCACTGATAAGAGGTAACCATCCTTCAAGCACAGTTAATACTGATATTGCCCTGGTGAAGAACAAGAAGGCTCAGCTGAGGTGGCTGCGTTTGACATGGATCCTCATCGCCGGCCTGTCTTCCCGCCTACTCCCTGCCACACAAGTAGAGGTTCTCTAATCTATCAACAGGAAGGCCAAGCTGGGATGTCTGGTGCATAGGAAAGAAAGATCAGTACCACCATCACCTTTGCCCAGTTTAACTCTGAGCCCAGTGGTGCTCTGGTTTAGCCAGTGAAACTATTGGTTGGTACCGATTACAAGAGATAAAATGAGCTCTGCTGTCACTAGGAAGCAATGTCCTGGACCCAAAATCCATGCTTCACACTGCCAAACTGAAAAAGACAATGACTAAAGAATTGGCTACTAAATTGGGTGAAATATACTGTTGAGTTTTATATACATAAAAATAATAAAAATCCCCCCCAAGGAAATGATTACTATAAAAATCCAGTATGGGGTAATATTTAGTCACAAAGAAAGACAAATTTTAGTAATCTGAAGAAAAATGGATGGACCGTGAAACCGTGATACTAAGTAAAACAAGGCAGTCACAGAAAATTATCAATTTTTTTTATAAGAAACAATATGTAAATAAAGAATTAAATAAAAGAGTAGGAAACAGGAAGATAAATTTCTTGGCGATGAGAAAGGGACTCAAAGGAAATTGGGATAAGGGTAAGTAGGAAGAAGAAAAAAGAATTGAAAATGCTAATATGACAAACACATGTATGCACCAATTTCTCAACATGAAAGCAATTATTATGTATCACAAACATATCACTTAACATAATATTTTTAAAAAATAAAATTACTTTATAGTATGCTATATCTATGGTTTATTAGAGAGTAAAACAATTATTTTTTTAAATTCAGACATTCTATGTGATACTGAATAGCAGAAGTGGAGACATGGATAAAGTTACAGGCAAAATTTTGGATAAATAAAGAATTGAATAGTAAGAGGTCAGTGCTTAAGAAATAAGGATGTTTTAATTCATCCATGAAACACATACAAAGAGCATTTTAAGAAGTGGTTTCTTTGAAAAATGGATCAAACTCTTGAACTTAAACGAACTACTAGATGTTATTTAAAACTTTTCACAGAACTAGAAAAAGCAACCCTGAATTTCATTTGGAATCAGAAAAGACCCAGTATAACCAAAGCAACCATAAGAAAAAAGACTAATTCTAACCCAGACTTTAAGTTATATTGTAAAACCAGAGAAATAAAAACAACATGCTACTGGCACAAAAATAGAAATGTAGACCAACAGAAGACACAGAAACAAACCCAAGCACCTCAGACATCTGATTTTTGACAAGGGCACCAAAAACATGCTGGAGAAAAGATAGACTCTTATACCAATGGTGCTAGAGAATTGGACATCCACTTGTAGAACCCCACCGCTCACCCTGTACTAAAAGTAAAATGAATCAAAGACCTAGATATAAAACTACAGACATTGAAACTGCCAAGTGACAATGAAAACTGTTTCATTGGCTAGAAAATGGAATGAAAAAATTATCTTAAGTGAAATTAGCCAGACTCAGGAAGTTAAATATTATGTTTTGTCCTATATGAGAATTCCAAAAAGTATGCACATATATACATAGAAACATATGCACATATATACATAGACACACACACACATAAAAAAAAAGAGAAGTGACAGAAAACCAACAAGTAGACTTCTGCAAACAGGGAAGGAAAGAAGATGGAGGTAGCAAATTAAAATGGATTAAAATATGAATTAATGCATATTAACTGCAGGTATCAACTCCCCAAAATAAACCACACCATTATGTAATATTGGCAGGCACTAGTATCAATTTTAAGAGAATTACAGATAGAAGAATCTTTAACATATTTATATAGACTATATAAAACAATGAAGACACAAAGAATAACTGAAAAAATAAAAGAGACATAGTAGGGGATGAAATAGATTCTTGAGCAGATGATGACATGTGGAATGATTTTCCTGAACAGGGAAAAGACAGCTTATCCTCTGAGACTTTAGTGAGTACAATAAGAATTATTTCAGACATAGATTAAGTAGGTTTTGTATCTTTGGGGTTTAGAAATTAAGTAAATTGCCTCAATAACTTAATTTTTTTCTGTGAAAAATGAGACTGGTCATCTGCTAAGAAGAAATTAGGAGAAGAAAATACAAGCATGTAAAAAATGTTAATTTAGTCATTTTGATGCTGTTTTATAAAACAGAAACTATGACTGTAAACAAAACTGCTTATACTAGGTAAAGTTGTGCTTTCTTTGAATTTATTCAGGGATAAAGAATAAATAAATGGTTATAGATAAAGTAGGACACTTGAAGATAATTTACTTGTGATACATAGCTTTAATGTACTTCAATCAGAGATAGATTTAGGAGTGAAGACATATTTAATAAGTTCATCTAAATGTACAACCAGAAAGATTTAAATTTCCCAGAGGAATTCTTGCAAATAGATACAATGTAACACACAACAAAGAAGTAATTCACACCATTTTGTTGCAATATTAGGCTATAGTTTAGCAGGAAAAGGCAACTCCTTGAATTTTAATCTAAATAAATAGGCATCTAAGAAATTCATTCTTTTGCTTGTTTATGACTCATGTCTGCTGAACTCAAATGTCAGAACACAGGCATTATTATAGTGGAAGTGAAATTTTTCTGAGGTAAAACTCTATATGATCAGGTTATATTAATTATATGGAATACAGCATTCATTTGAAGTTTATTCTGTCCTCAGAATCACTTGATTTTCTGGAAATTATGTTTCCAAGGATATTTTATTCTCCTTTTACAATCTGACTTTATACAACAAAATTACTACAAAGATTCAATATATCTATAATAACACTAAGCACTGAGATCTAAAAAGCAAGAATTGCTGTAGGCAATGGAACTAAGAAAAAATATGATAACCCTTGTTACTTAATGCTATACCTGTTAACTACCCTCCTTAACTTCACATTCAAGAGTATCTTTGGTTTACAACATGCCGGGAAACAGCAAAGAGGCAAATAATGTAGAAGTGAATATGAACCATCTGAAATACATAATAAAAGAAACTGATCTGCATTACTCTACTTCAGGGTGCAGTTCTGATTAATTTATAAGATTTTGTTCCATACTTTTCTGTCTCTGAATCCACAGCGCTTCTTCTTCTTTTCTTCTGGATAAGGTTCAAGACCAGTATCTGCAGCTTTTTTTTCATGATTACAAACTTCTCCTTCATCTTTATTCTTCCCTTTATCACCAATGTCAGTCTTTGAGTTGTTTACACATGGTGGAGATTCTGCATGAGCCCTAGATATGTAAAAGAGAAATCTACATTAATCATGAAAGTTTATCATATTAAACAAACTCTTACAGGTACAGGTTAGCAGGAACAACAGCAATGAAACCTGTCAAAAATTCTACATGAAGAAATTTCTCAAAAACTAAAATTAAAAGTATCATATGACCTAGCAATTTCCTTTCTGGCCATATCTTAAAAAACTAAAAGCAAGTCTTTAAGAGGTATTTGTAGAGAAAACTTAGTACCTCCCGAGAATCGGCAATGCTGGGACTGGGAAGACCCAACAAGAAGCCAACTAGCCAACTAGCCAGCCTTTCTGGTAAGCCATGCAAGCCATAAGGGTTCCAGGAAGAAAAAAATCAGATAGCACTTCCCATGAGCCTACTGGCACAGGCTGAGAATCAAACATACCACCCTCCCCCAAGCAACTGGTGGGTTCTGAGGACAGGCTAAGTTGATAGCAACTAAGGTACATAAAGCAGCTAAATGCTTGTATTGTTTGGTAGATTTTGCAGGCCTGGGGCCAGTGGTCTGATCATCTCTTGGGAGGATGAAAGTATGCAACATAGCAAATATGGGGGATTTCCTTCTATTTTGTCTTTGAAGGCAAATATTGTTCTCACTGTTTTGCTTTGCTCTGATTGTTTTATTTTATTCAACATTCTGTTTTGATTGGTTTTATTCTGTTTTGTTTTTGATTTGATTTTGCTATATTGTTGTTTTCCTAGTATCCTGCTTTGAAGTTCTGTACTAATTTTGCTGCTTTGTTTTGATTGGCTTTGTTCTGTTTTGTTTTGTTGGATTTTACTACCTTCAAAATAAAAAAAATTTTTAAAAACCATAGTCCTGTTTAAGTTCATAAGCAAATTATCTAATAAAGCAAAAAATATGTAAAGTAAATTTAAAAAGAGGTATTTCTATACCCACATCCACAGCTGCACTATTCACAATACTAAAGTGTGGCAGTAACTCAAGTATCTTTTAGTGAATGAGTGGAGAAACAAAATGTGGCATATTTGTATATCAAAATATTAGCCTTAAAAATGAAGAAAATCTTATTACATGCTACAAGGATGAATACTGAGGATGGTAAGCAAAGTGAAATAAGCCAGTCACAAAAAGTCATACTACATGATTCTACGTATATGAGTTATCCAGAGTAGTTAAATTTATGGAAACGGAAAGCAGAAAGGCATTTGCCAGTGGCTCAAGGAGCGAGAAATGGGAAGTTACTGTTTAACAGGTAAGGAGTTCTAGTTTGGGAAGATGCACAAAGTTTTGGAGATAGACAGTTAGTTTGGAGATAGATAGATGTTTGGATAGAAAGGGGAATGGGGAAGTTATTTTTTTAATGAATATAGCAGTTCATTTTTGTAAGATGAAGTTTGGCGACCTATTTGTTTCACAATGATGTGACTATATTTAACATGATGGAAGAATATAATGGTTAAAATGGTAAGTTCTGTGTTTTATGTTTCCTACTACAATAAAAAACATAAAAGAAGAAATAGGGGCCCAAAAGAATAAAACACAAGTAGTCAAATAAAAACTTACATACTCACATATATAAAGTCTACATGAAGTCAATAGATCTACTAGTCTTCCCAGGCTGACTAGAGATTATAGCTAGAAATCTATTCCATAGAGATTTTCTAAACATCCTGAGCCAAGGTATTGCTTTTATTCCTTCAGACTCCTATATCATTTAATGTATGAAGTAGAACACATAATTTAGTGTTAGGTATGGTAACTTAAATTGTCCTAGAATCCATCTTGCTCTTCAACTATTAGGTAAAATTGAATGACACTGTTGTTTACATATAAAATTTTTTTAAGTATCAGCTGTATCATATGGTTCATCCTAGTAACATTATTAAAAGAAAACTGGATACTATATGTTTTTTTCTTCTAAATCTTTTCCTTACAAGAAAGCATACAACTGGGGGGGGGTGAGGTACATTATTAAGGCATACTAATAGAAGTCATCAACTATTCTGACCAGAAGCGGAGGTAAAGAAAAGTATACTGGGATTAAAGAACTTGGAAATAATTCTTAACACATTTGTTTCACATGACTATTCCAAGAAGATTTTAATCAACAGTTCTTATTTGCAAATAATATTTTCTAAATACTAATAAAGGCAAATAATTATTTGAAGTTATAAACAAAAATAATCTTTGATTTTTAAAATGATAAAGCCTAAAATGAAACACATATTTAAAAAGCAACAGTAAGTATCACATTGATTTAAGCTTCTTTTACACATGGTTCAAAAGCAATCTTTTGATCTTAGTTTGAATTTCTTTTCAATCTTGACCAAGTGAGGGACTGGACCAGATCACTGCTTTATTTCCCTCTAAAGAGCCTCCTATAGCTAAAAGAGATCCTGTAACTAACATTTGATGGCTACTAAAGTGGAAATCTAAGGTATCATGAGGTAAGAGATGGCATTCATTCTATTCATTCTTTGAGAGCTGTAATAAGCACATTAGTTCTAAAGTTAAAATATAAGGTCATCCCTATCCTCAAGTTTACAGTCAGTAGAGAAAAAAGACAAAGTGACGAAGGAACAAATAAAGATAGAACAAAGGGTCAGGAAAAACTTCCTTGAAAGCAGAATTTGTGAGCTGCCTTCTAAAAATCTTAAAAGTTCTACAAAAGAAAAGTTACATCAATTCAAAACCATCTGGTATAACAGCAATTCTATTAGTCATATTGTTTTAAACAATTTAATGCATTAACCAGCCCTCAAAAACTCTTCTGAAAAACTTGTAAACTAATATCCAAGATATTCTGAATGCTCATGCAACTCTTTCCACTCTAGCATGCATGCTTGAGTCTTTTCCCCCACAAAGTTATTCCTGATAGTTGAAGCCACTGCTATAGTGATAAGATAATTAAGTACCACAGAACTAATGAAATGTAACAATGTACAAGAAAAGAGGACTTGCTTCTTGCCACAGTGGAATAACTACAGTGGATTAAACTTGCTACAGGGGAAAAAATACAGAAAATTGAGCAAAATATCTAAAACAAACATTTTCAGACACAACACAACAGAATGCAACTCTGAGAAATTAAGGAGGCTAAGTGCCTAAAATTTTTGCCTGGAGACACTTTACAGACCACTCACAGGAACTCAAGGAACAATGCTATGATCTTGCTAAGCTGAAAAAACAGCAATCAAAGTTTCGAGAAATTGAACTGCCTGGAATTCATAAGGCAGAGGGTTTGAGAAGTCACACAGAAAAACAGCAGCAAAAATCTATACAGAGAGACTTTTATTCATGACTAAACATTAAGCAGTGCATCCTTAGGATGAAACTCTCCAAAGCAATTATCAAGGAGCAGTAGGCTAAAAAATTCCAGAAGTTACAAGCAGGAAGTGTTCTACTTCTGACAGAGTACAGCAACCTTCCTGAACAACCACAGCAGGTAGTAGACACCCAAGAAAGACTATGCCATATTAATGGGGCTAAATTTTTTTAAGCCCAGGAACAAAGGGTATTCCTACAGCAAATTTTGGCAGATCAATAATCAAGTTTGTTCCCCATCTACCTACCTAAAGAAAACCCAACACTTATAAAGAATAACAAAATCTACATATTCAACAATTTTAACATGCAGAGTGCAAAATATCCAATAAAACATTATAAGTCTTAGGCAATATGGTGTATTAGGAGTCCTAGACTTTGTTCCCCCACAGAAACACTGGTTTGATGGAGATAAAAGAACCAAAAGTACCTGTGTGGGAATTCTAGAACCCAGGTAACGAGTTGCACTATCACAGGAAAGAACAAACCTGAGAGCAGTTGTATTGAAACAGGTAACAAAAATTTCACTTTACCTTCATCAACCCTCCCCTAAGTGGTCACACTCAGTGCTGAGGGAAAACTCCCGAACTAGGGGTTGCTTCTTGGGTGTGAAAAGTGGGTGGTATTTCAGGTGAGGCTTAGCAGGTAAGAGATTGCTAGGGGATGGGCAGTGACCTTGAAGATAATGCAACAAAAAACCACTGCACAGAGAGAAAAAAGGATGCGCAAAATATAAACAAAACCTCGGTGATGTGTGGAAAACATCAGATGGTCTCGTGTGTGAGGGAATGTAGTTCAATAAAGGATGTGTATGGGGAGCACACAAAGATTTAATGAAGAAATAATGGGTAAAACCTGTTCAGATTTCATGACAACTATAAATTTACAGAGTCAAGAAAACCAACAAACCCAAAACAATATAAACACCAAGAAAATCAAACAAAAATCCATCACTGACTATTGAAAACTAGTGATAAAGAAAAGCCATAAAAGTAAGCCAAATGATAATTCTTATAAGAAAACAAAGATGAGTATTACCACTGGCTTTTCATAGGAAAGCTGAAAGCATGATCCAGCATTTCCATTTCTTGTTATACACCCAAAAGAAGTGACAGCAGGAGCTCAGTTATTTGTGCATCAATATTAACATTACTATTAGTCACAATATTAACAGGGGGAAACAACCTATATATCCATCAATAAATTAATGGATAAACTGTAGCATACCTACACAATGCAATACAATTTAGCCTTGGAAAGGAAGGAGATTCTGTCACACACTACAAGGATGAACCTTGAAAGCATTGTACTAATTAAAATAGGCAGTATAGAAAAAATATTGCACAGCTCTACTTAGAGATGTAGCTAGGGTAGTCAGATTCATAGAGACATAAAGAATAACAGGATGGAGGAAAAAGAGACAGGAATTTATGCTTAATGATTACATTATTTTACGTTAGGATGGCAAGGAGCAGCACAAGAGACAGATGACAAACATGTAATGATGGCTCCATAATACTGTGAATATACCTAATGCCACTGAACTTAAACATAGTTAAAATGGTAAGTTTTGGATTTGTATATTTTATTACAATGAAAGTAAGTATGGCACTTGAGTGTAATGAGGATACTAAACTGGAAGAATGAAAGCTAAAGAGAACTTAAAGATATTTTATATCAACAAGAATCCCATTAACTTAGATCAACAAGAAAACCAATATCAACAAGAAATATCAACAAGAAAACCATTAACTTAGAATTCAGTATCTAATAAAAATATCCTTCAAAAGTGAAGGTGAGTTGGGCATGCTGGTGAGAGTCCAGTTACTCAGGAAGCTGAGGCAGAAAGATTAAAGTTCCAGGCTAGGTTGGGCAACTTGATGAGATCCTGTCACAAAATAATATAAAAATGGTTGCAGGTAGCTCTGTGGGAGAGTGCTTATTTAGCATGTGTGAGCCTGGGTGCAATTTCCAGGAAACACACACACACACACACACACACATGCATGCACAGAAAGTGAAGGTGAAAAATATTTTTCAGGGCCGGGGATTTAGCTCAGTGGCTTAAGTGCCTGCCTGGCAAGCGCGAGGTCGTGAGTTCGATTCCCGGTACCAAAAAAAAAAAAAAAAAGAAAAATATTTTTCAAACAAAAGCTGAAGGAATCTATTACCTGCAGACTAAAAATCCTAGAACTATTAAAGAAAGTACTTGAGGTTATGGTATGAGAATGATAATGGATAGAAACTTCACAGGGTTAACTGCAGCAGATCCCAGCCCTGTACACAGAGTTGAGCCAGCCAAAAGGCTACAGATGGATATATCATACAAATCCAAATCGAGAAATATGAAGGGACTGTAATAACATGAGACAAAGTAGAGTTCAGAGCAAGGTATATTACCAGAGACAAAATGAGAAGTTTCATAATGTTTTTTTTTTTTTTTTGGTACCGGGGATTGAACTCATGACCTAGCACTTGCCAAGCAGGCACTTATGCCACTGAGCTAAATCCCTGGCCCAAGTTTCATAATGTTAATTGAATCAGTTCTTCAAAAGGTCGTAACAACCCTAATAATAGCTTCAAAATAAATGAAACAAACACTTATAAAACTATATTTAAAGTTTTATAACACTAGGGAAGAAGGTCTCACATTCACACAAATCTAATGAAAAGGCACCCAGGGATATGGAAGGAGAATCCCTGAAGTCAGAGGTGGGCCACAAATCTACTCAAACATTTACAGTGCAACTCTACTACTGAAGCCAGCCCCCATAAGGGAACTGAGATCTCCAGGGCCATCGACACTAGCAGACTTTTCACCTCCAGAGACTTTGGAAGATACTGTAGTAACATTCAAAAGACATGTTGCATTGTAAGAGAAACTGAGATCAAACACTGAGAGCCCAGGAGCTAATAAAAGACACACACACAGGGTAAAGTAATCATCCTTCAGAAAGATGCATTTCCCATCTTTGATTCAAAGAAAGAATAGAAGAACAAATTAAAGAGGGTTGGAGTCAGTAAGTAGCAAACTGTCTCTAAAGGAAAGCCTCCTTCCATAAGCCACTGGGTAAAAGAAGTTAGAAATTATTCTCCTGGCAAGAACATCCAGAAATAAAGCTGAAATACTTATTAGGTTTGTATTAGGATTCTCCACAGAACTGAAACCAACAGAAGAAAGAAATTGTATGACTTTACTAGGAAATTGGCTCACATGATCACAGAGGCCGAGAAGTTCCACAATGGCCATCTATAAACTACAGCAAAAGAAAAGAGTAGTTATGACTTAGTCCAAGAAGCCAAAGCCTCGGAACCAGGAAGAATGATACTACAGCCTGAGTCAGCGGCCAAAAGCCCAAGAACCTTCAAAGACCACTAACGCAAGTCACAGAGTCCAAAGGTGGAAAAATCGGAAGTTTGATGGTCAAGGGCAACAGCAGAAGAAGGTACATCCTACTCATGGAGGAAGAACCGGTATGTGTGGGGGTCTTTCTTGTGATTTTCTGTTCCACTCAGTTTATATGATGCTTGCCCACACTGAGGATAAGTCCTCCCCACTCCGTTCACTTACCCACATCCAATGGTTCTCTGTGTAAAAGTGTTTTAATAAGATGAAATCACAGTTGTTGATTGTTTGTAGCACTTCCCATGCAATCTGGGTTTTGTTCATCAAGTCTCTACCTACATCTATGTCTTCACAATTTCTACCTATTTTTCCTTCCAGAAGATCTAATGTTTCTGTTTTAATATTTAGATCTTTGATCCATTTTGATTTTAATTTAGTACATAGTGATACACATGGATCTAGTTTTAGTCTTTGGTACATAGAAAGTCAGTTTTTCTAGCACCATTTATTAAAGAGGCTATCTTTCTTTCAGTGAACATGTTTGGCCCCTATGTCAAAGATAAGGTAGCTGAGTGTGTTTGTGTCAGTATCTTCTAATCTGTTCCACTGATCCTCAGGTCTGTTTTTTTTGCCAATACCATGCTGATTTTATCATAGTGGCTTTGTAGTATAATTTCAAGTCAGGGATTGTGATACCCTCTGCCTTGTCTTTGTTGCCAAGAATTATTTTTGCCATTCTAGGTCTCTTCTGGTCCCAAATGAATTTTAGGAATGTTTTCCATAGTTCTGTGAGATATGCTAATGTTATTTTGATTGGAATTTCAATCTTTGGTTATTCAAGAGATGTAAATTAAAACAACACTAAGATTCCATCTCACTCCAGAAAGAATGGCTGTCATCAAGAAATCAACCAGTAACAAATGCTGGAGGGGCTGTGGGGAAAAAGAAATCCTTCTGTACTGTTGGTGGGAATGTAGACTGGTGTAGCTAATATGGAAATCAGTATAGAGACTCCTCAAAAAACTAGGATTAGAGATCCCATTCGACCCTATTGTACTTGATAATGTGTCTCTCACCTAGCAGATAAATCATAATAGTTGGGGGAGGAAATCAATAGTACTGAAAGGATAAATAAATTATAGTTACAAATTTCAACATTTCTCCCTCAGTAATTGACATAGCAAGTACATAATTAGTTAAGGACAAAGAAAATATCAATAACAATACTAGTTACTTAAACTAATTACATGTGTAAAACATTCCACCAAATAATAGCAGAATATATACTTGTTTCAAATGCAAATAGATATGCACCAAGACATAAACATTTAGCCACATAAAACAAATATAAATGAATTTACAAGAAGGTAAGGCAAAAAAAGAGAGAGAGATAAGGTAAGAAAATACATTGAAGATTTAATCTTTTAAACTTTAATACAGTAAAAAGATGCATAGCCATTGATCCCCCCCCCCCAAGAATACTCTCCCTAAACTGAAAACAGGTCTCATCATTCTTGCCACTTTATGAAGCAGTTCTGGAAGCTGTCTTTGTGAAAGTCTTTAGTTATGCTGTCATGACTGTTTCAACGTTCAAAATCAATTCCAAATGTTTACCTTTCATGATCATTTCAACCTGTGGGAAGACCCAAAAGTGGCACAGTGCCAGATCCAGTGGATAAGGTGGATGAGGACACAACACGATGTTTTTATGAGCCTGCTTTTCCATTCAATAGCACTAAGCAGTATTAGTAGTCATTGTTTTTAGCACACTTCATGAAGATACTAAACACGACTTCTAGAACGGCTCCAGAAAGTGGCAAGAATGATG
>PVJX010041892.1:0-14418 GCA_004027295.1 Dolichotis patagonum
TCTGAGGCTCCCAGAGGTGCCCTGGTGCTATGGTTAATATTTGTGCCAAGATTTGAAACCCAGGCCTCTTTAGTACCAACACGAGGAGGTATCATCGCTCCCGCCAATAGCTTCCTGCTGTAGCCTAGTTCAGTGTCACACAGAGTGTGTGGCCCTGTAACTTCTTCATGATCTCACCTCCCCCCTCCCCCAGCTTCACCCAACCTCCATTACTCTCTCTCCATCTTTCTTTCTAGAACCTTCTTCTGTCCCTCCAGCCAGTCATGTGTGTTTAAGGACTTTGAACACCCTGTCTCCTCACCATCATGCACATCCCTGTCTGGATATCCCACAGAAGGTCACGATGTTGTCACACAAACCTCCTTTATCTTCTTCAGAACACTTTCCCCCAGAGCTGACATGACCCTCTCTGTTTCCCAGGTACAGACTGAATCCTTAATCCCTGCTCTGCACCCCACGCAGTGCGTGAGCTCTGAGAGGGCAGGAAGTCTGTGTTGTTCCCAGCTCAGCACCTGCCAGCAACAGGGCCCAGGAGACTCTGCAGGGTGCACCTGAGGCTTCTTTGGCCCCACAGCAAAGCTTCCAAGAAGCCTTTTTTAAGACCCTTGTGTGTGACCATTAGATTTCATCCAGTGTCTCAGTTCTCTTCTGCTGCGTAACAAGCAACCCCAAACCAAGTACCATAAACAACGACCACTGTCTTTGCTCTCAGACTGCAGGGTGGGACCCAACAAGCTGGGCTGGGCTTTTCTAGCCTACATGTGGTTGGCTGGGGTCTCACATGGGGCTGCATTCACATAGCAGCTGGGCCAAAATATACAGAATGGTGTCACTCACAGGTGTGGCACTGGGGTGGGACACTTGGCAGCTTGAGACCTCTCCCATGACTGACAGGGGCTCCTTCCCAGGGTTACCCCCAAAGGGCGGTGCCAGTGGCAAAGGCAGAAGCTGCAGGTTGCACCTCCAAAGTTACCCAGTGTCACCCCCTCCCCATTCCATTGTCCTAAACAAGGCACAAGGTCCACCAAGTACATGGGAAACCATCTCCACCACTCCACAGAGCCAAGGCCACGTGGGGTGGGGACATTGCTGCAGTCACCTTTGGAAATAGTGCCCTTGGACTCCACTTTCCCCATATGCATGGAAACTCAGGGCTCTGCTAGCCTCCTTCTCACATAGAATGAGATGTTTGTACATCCTGCCACTAGGAGGCAGTGTGGGTGCCGCTGGCTTCCCTTTGGGGCCCCGTGGGTGTGGTCAGGGCCTCAGCCCTTGGCATTGGAGAAGGTAGCAAGAAGCTTCTAGGCTGCTTTCCCAGAACATCCTGGCCTTTGCGTGTGCTGCTCTCTCGGATGCCAAACAAGACTTAACGTTGCTTGAGAAGCGCCTGGATGTATTTACCTCTGCACTGGGGAACCCTAATGGATCGGTACTGGCCCCTGACTTCCCGGAAATGGTGAGCAAACAAGATGTGGGTTGTCAGAGCCATGGCTTTCTCTTTGATTTCCTGGGCTGATTAGTATTGATTCTCTGCTGTGCACTTTGCTAATTTCCTTTTTGACAGGTTGTCCTCTCTGAACAGTTCCTGGGAAGGCTCAGCCTTTATTAATCTTTCCTGGGATTCAGGTGCTACATGTTCTAAACAAACACATCATCCAACAGAGAACGCCTTCAGCTTTCCTTTGTTGGCTGTGCATCTGCCAGGGACCTCTCCATGGGGAGGACAAACGCAGAGCCACGCAAGCGGCTTCCCCCTCTTTAAGGGCATTGCTAGGCCAGGGGCCTCGGCCACCGCTGATGCTAATTGTGGTGCACCTGGGTTAATGATGACTTTGCAGCCGCGGGGAACATTGGGTTTGTGTCAGGTTCAGTGCTTGACAAACTTGATCTCATTAATTCCTCCAAGCAAACATGAGTTCAGTCCTAATACGTTCCCGGATGTTGGCTAAATCCCAGGGGAGCCTTAGAACATGGACCAGCTTCTGGGGACCAGAACCTGTCTGGAGCCAGATGTGTTTCTTGTTCAGGGCTTCTAAACTGAACACCATGCTGGCTCGGAGTGCTGGTCCAGCCCCTGTCTCATCCTTTGTGTCGCAGCTGAGCCTGTTGGGTGAACGGATGAAGGCTGTGTGACCTTGATGAGTGGCTGAGCTTGTCCAAGCCATTGGGTTTCTTGGCTGTCTAATGGAGATGGCAGTGGGCCCCTGCTCCGTGTCAATTAGGCAAGGCCCTCTGAAAAAACCTCTCAGCTCTTTTGCGGTCCCTGGTGTTCAAAAGTAGAGTGAGTAGTGTCTGGAAACTTAAGGACGCATAAGTGACACAGAATGGAAAATACTCAGCACAGTGCCTGGCACTCTGTGGCCACTCCAAGGTGACCACTGTGCACAGTTTCCCTTGTGACATTCTAGGGGACAAGGACCAACGATCTCCACTGAGGACTGGATCAAGTCCTGCACTCTGCTATTGACTGGGATATAAATTGTCATGGTTTATGTCGGTGTATTTGCATTGTGCATTTGTGATTGGTTCATTGTGTAGTGCTTGGATTGGTGGTGTCAGTGTTACACCCTCCTAGGGGGTGGAGCCAGGATGTGATATAATGGCAGGAAGAAGGGGTGTCTCTCTCTTTTGCCGGTTTCCACCTTGCTGTTTGCAGCCGCCATGAACTGCGGCCCTGCCATGCGGCCCTGCCATGCCACCCTGCCTTGGAGCCAACTGAGTATGGACCGAAACCTCCAAAAACTGTAAGAAATAAACCTTTCCCTTCCCAACTTTGGGCATCAGGTATTTTGTCTCAGCGACTGGTGAAAAGTAACTAAGACATAAACCAATAAAACCTCGACGTTCAAGGCACGTTTTTATCTTGACTTAGAAAGGGAAGAAGGGAAGATTTGAGGACCTGGTGTCCTGGGGAACACACAATATCCCTCATGCCTGATGACAGCCCAAGAGACAGGGGCCCCCTGGGGTGCTGGGAGGAAGGGGAGGGAGCCGCAGGGCTCCTGAGTCAGTAATACACACGAAAAGGCATAAACCTCAGAAGCAAGTGCTGAGAAACCGTACCCCATTTGAAGGACTTCTTTTCTGGTGCCAGACACCGTTAAAATGAATGACCCCATCTTCTAAGCAAGGGGTCAGCTTCGCAGGGGATATTTACAGCGACAAACAGGAGCCACCACAGCAGGCTCCCCAGTTGCAGGCAGCAAATGCAAATCGAGCAGCTGTGATTTGGCCTAATTTACATCAGTAGATGCAAATCGAGGGGTGCGCACAGGAGGGGGCGTCTCCGTGCTCAGGCATATAAGGTTGGATGTTCTTGATTTAGAGGCTACAGGAGCGGGATGTAGCTTAAAGATGCATCAAGAGAGCAAGTGACATTTGAGCCTCAGTTTGCTCGTCTGTAGAATAGGAACAGCATCAGTGCTCTCCTTGCAGTGGGTGAGCTGGAATGGGAGCTCAGTGGCAGAGGATTTGCCTTTCTGTTCCCCGGAGTAAGAAGTCTCTGCTAACTGGAAGTTTACATGGAAACCGAATGCCCATCCACTATGACTTGCCGTGACTCCTCCCCATCTGGCTCTGTGGCTTTGGTCAGTGTCAGTTCCCTGAACCTCAGTGTCCTCATGGAACCTGGCTCTTGGGCCTGCGGCAAGGAGCTCACAACAGTGCCTGGTACATAGGAAGAAGACCCTCAGATGTGGCTGGGTGGTAGAGCACTCACCTAGGGTACGTGATGCCCTGGGTTCGATCCCCAGCTCTGTCAAAGACAATGTCCTCTTCCTTGTTATTATTTGTTATTATTATGATCCATGTCTCCGGTCCTCACTGAGATACATCGCCCATGGGAACGTGAGCTGCTCTGAACATGCGTTCTCTGCTTTGAGTAATTGAAGAGGCTTATAAAGCAATCGTAACTATACCTGGGTTTCTATGGAAACAATTATCTAATTAGGCTTTCCTTTCATCAGAGGAATCCAGATGTCGAGGCATTAGCCTGTTTCCCAACCAAGGCCATCTGGGGCTCCTCCGTGAGCAGAGACACCCCGTCCCCAGCCTGGCTCCGCGTGTTGTTTTCCTTACAGGTGGGGGCCTGGTGTCCCGGTGCTCTGCGAGCTATGCTTGATGATCACCGTCTTCCCTGTGGCAGTTTCCCCAGAGGACCTCCAGTAGATGCTCAGGGGAGCCAGGGCGATGAAAGGGTGCAGCGCTGCCCTTCGGGTGCCTGGCTCTGAGAGGCCGCAGCTCAGATCAGCTGCCATGTGTTCGATGTGACAAGGCTGATATTTGGAGTGTGTTACTCAGCACAGTGCCTGCGAAATGCCACTTTCACACCTAATACCTGTCTGGGGAGAGATCAGAACACTCCGTTTTCATCTTAAAGGTCATGCAGACATTCATCCTGATAACGAGGTCCAAAGGCACCTGGGGCCACAGAAATCTCACCCGCAGAGGCCCCTTGTGCAGACCTCGCCATGGCGAAGAGAAGCAGACGGTCCACTTGCAGAGAGCGACTGGAGACCAGCTGTGCTTCAAGGTGACCCTGAGAAGCCAGACACCACGAGGCTTCTTTGTGCTCCAGAACTTCCCTTCTGCAAAACCAGGACTCGAGATCCTGCATCCACTAAAAAAAAGTTGTCCATGTGCCAGAGCCTGGAGATGACAGGAGCAGACAGGCTCTTATCCTCAGGGAAGACACGCACATCCAAGGAGAGAGACAGCGCTGAGAAACAGTCCCACTGCATCCCTCTGAGCAATCCGAGTGTACGGGGAAGATCACGGCGGCCCGGGCCGAGGAAGCCAGGGAGAGCTCACGAGGAGGTGGCCTGGGCTGAGTCCTGGCCCAGGGGTGGGTGTTTTCTGGCCAGTGGGCTTGGCAAGGGGCCCCTGGTGCAGAGAAAGATGAGGAAGGAAGATGACCTGGCCTGCAGAGCGTGTGACCAGGTAGTGGGGTGATAGGGTTGGAGGAGCTACAGTCAGTGATAAGGACCAAACTGGAGAAGTAGATGGTGCCATGTTTGAATGTGTCCCCTCAAAATTCACATGTTGGGAAACTAATCTCCAAATTCATGTTAATGGTATTTGGTGGGGGGGGATCTTTGGAGATGATTAGGATTAGATAAGGTCGAGAGGATGAGGCCTCCATGGTGGCCTTATAAGTGGCCTTATAAGAAGAGAAGCAGAGACCCAAAGTGGCACACTTGCAGTTTCACCATCTGATGCCTTCTGCCATGTTATGAAGCAGCACACAGATTCCAGAGCCATGCTCTTGGACCTCCCAGCCTCCAGAACCAGCTAAGTGAACCTCTGTTCTTTCTAAATTATCCATTTTCAGGTATTTTGTTGTAGCAACAGAAAACTATCTAAGGTAATAGGGACCATGCCAAAGAGAGGGTCTTCCCATGCTGAGTGGTGGCGGAGACTAAAGAGCATGTATCAGTGCAAGTAAACGAGAGAAACCAAACCAGGGGATATTTGTTGCCAGGAATTGGCTTCGGTCAATCCATAGGACAGGCCATCAGGAAGGGCAGCCGGCATTCCCAGGCACAGGGCAAAGCTGCCACCACAGTAGGAATTCCCTGCCCTTCAGGGAGCCTAGCTGTGCTCTGGGGCCTTTCAACTCTGAGATCAAGCCCACCCAGGTCATCTAGCAGAGTCTCCTTTATTTAAAGTCAGCTGATCGCAGACTTGAGCCGCATAATTAAAATACCTTCCCTGGAACACCTCTGAGTGTTTGATTATCAGGAGACTGGTGCTGTTATAGTTGTGTCTAGATGTTCCTCCAAGGCCTCATGGAGGCATAGGTGGGGCTTTTTCAGAGACGGCAGAATCTAGAGTGTGACTGGTTCACCATGCAATGCTGAGAATTAAGGGTGCTACAATTACAGGAGGGTGACAGCTTTGGCACCGCCCTATCCCTGTAGCCCGGATTCACTCATTATAAGGAACAGAAAGAGGCTTGTCTTCCCCTTCCCTTGTTGTTTTTGCTACCTTCTGCCCACCATGAACTCTTCTCTGAGAAGACAGCCTGCCTTGGAGCCAGACAATTATGGACTGAAACCTCTACAAACTGTAAGCCAAATAAATCTCTCTTCCCTTCACTTGTGAGTGTTGGGTATTTAGTCTCAGCAATGAGAGAAAAGTAACTAAGACAACAACCTAGCAAAGTTGATACAGAAAAATGATCTGCACCTGGGGATCCCAGAGCGAGTGATCCCCAGGGCCGCTGCCTCCTCCTCCTCCTCTTCCTCCTCCTCTTCCTCTTCTTCCTCTTCCTCCTTCTCCCCTCCTGGATTAAAGGTGTTTTGCACAGCATCGAAAGCAGCCCAAATGCCTGCTCCTGAGCAGAGAATGCTGCAGATTAAAGAAGGGCCGCCCTGGGACTGGTGGGAACAGATGCCAGTGCTGGGCTACAGCAATATCACCAGCCCCAACCCAGCCTGTCTAGGCTGCCCAGAGCTGGGAACATGTAGCTCTAAAAATCGAATACAGTGTGATTTCAATACCAGCGTGACTGCTTGCATCTTCTTGAAATCTGTAAAACAAGAAAGTGCCTTAAAGTTAATAGAGAAAGGAAGATGTAAGAGTGGGTGGGTACATAATGCCAAGCTTCCAAAAGGTATTCAACAAGGAGCAGGAGTTGTTAACGTAGATTCATTTGGCTACGAGTAACAGGGACCAATGTGAGCTTAATTAAGTAGAGAAATAAATTTATTGGAACCCAAGCCCCAGGGTAATTGAGAAGCAGGGCAGCTCTATGGACTTCCATTGAAGAACTTTCTTGATTTTCCCTCAGAAACTCTACCATTAACCAGACTCAGCACTCAATAGATACCAGGCTTCCTTTCTCTCAATTCGGGCCCCTGAGAAAAAAGACCGTTACTGGATGGCCTAGGTTAGATATTCACCCCATATCCAATCAGCTATGGCCTATGAGTGGTGTCATAGAGAAAAAGTACTAATGAGAGAAAGAACGTTATTGGACTGTTTGGGTCAGATGTTCACCAAGAGCCAATCAGTTGTGGCCTGAAAGTGATGTCATAGGGAACAAATATGGCTACTAGATCTTAGCTTGTGAACAGAAAGGCTACCCAAGGAGAGTGCACCTTCCTGATAGAAAGTTGCCACGCCTCTTCCAGGGGAGCTTCTGATTGTCCTCTGTCCTCAGTGACCTTCCTGCTCTCACCCTGACCAAGCCCTCCTCATCTATCCTCTGTCTGCTTCACTGCAGACCTTACATAAAACCCAGAACATGTTCTCTACCTGCCACAAGCCCTCATCTATAACAGAAATGAAAGCAATCTCTTCCTTAGACTACTAATGTGACGATTAAATAATACACATTCACCTCTGACCCTTGTAAGCGTTGCTATCCTTCTCATTACTATTAGTTATTAGTTATGTGAGAAGTCATGGCAGTATTTTTCATTGTCTAGCTGGGTTCAGTTCTAAACAAACAAACAAACAAACAGGTAGAGCTCTGTACCAGGGAAGACCAAACATCATGGCCAGCTGCCTCTGGCTTGAAATCTCATCCCTGCCACTTAGTGCCCAGAAGATGTCACTCATCATCTCTGAACTTGTTTCTTCCTTGGATCCAGTGAGAGTTGTTACAGCGGTCTCGCAGAACCATTAATGGGATCAAATGACTTCCCCGTGGGAGTATGTTCGGCGAGCTGCCTGATGTGTAGTAGGTGCTCAATAAAACACCATTCTTATCATTATATTACCTATTATTATTACACCTTTTTTTTTTATACAGGGCCTCACCATGAAGTCCAGGCCAGTCTTAAATTAGCGTGATCTCCTGCCTCCACCCTCCAGAGTGCTAGGTCCCCAGGCACCTATCATCACACCCCTTCTATTAAACCATTTATAGTAATAAGCTCCTGGGTAACAAAGGTCTCCAAGTCCATCTCACAAAACTCAAAATCTGGTGGGCTTTTTGTCATTCGTACCTTGGACACCTGCAGTGCTGGCTGTTAATGATTACGGACAACTGCTCATGCCCACCCCACCCCCACCTCGTAACTCTGTGGTCAGCATTTCCTGAGCTGGGCAGCGCTGTTGTTGATTCCAAGGTCAGCTCTAGTTCTGGAGGCGGCTGCATGACTTTTGCATATGGTATTGGAGCAACCCTCTCTTCCCTGGGATGGGAGCTAGGCTTCGGTCCGCATTTCCCCCCAGTCATGTGTCCTTTGTGAGCTCACAGAGCTGAAACCCCACACTGGGCCCAACCAGGCATGATGATTAGGCATCTTGAATGGACTACAAGAAAATCAAGCTCCAAGAATGAACTACTGTAAGCACAAAGCAGTCTCTCATCTGCCATTTACCAAGAAAGGCCAGTGGCCTGCATCTAAATAACCTGATGCCCATCTTTAAAATGCACTCGCTCGCTCCCTTTCCCAGCTCACTAAATCAGGATAAAGAAAAAAAAATGACCTCTGTCTCTAGCAAAGCCTGAACAATTGGCACATCCTGTAATTCTCCCATAACCCCTCACTCTCTCCCACGCGCCCGCGAGCCGTTCAAGACAAGGATGTCATGGTGACACCTCGAATTGTAACGACGTTATTACTGCTGCGTGTTCTAGTAAACAGTGAAGTGACCTCAGAAGTGCTGCAAAATCACCCATTTCTGACCTAATGAGCAACATACGTTTAGGAGTAAGAGTCAACATTCTGAATTGTGTTCTGCTGCTTATTAATTTCCAACTCTTGACACCAGCATATTGGGACCATGAGGGAATTAGACATGCCGTGCTGATGCCTTTCAGCTTGCTGTTGCTCCTCCCCTTCCTGGAAGCCAGGGTTGCCCAGTGGTTAGACCCACCGCCTTGGAGATCCGCTTCTCCAAGTTCAAGTCCTGTTTTGGCTGCTTTCTGCCCGGTGACCTTGGATGTGTTAATAGCTGGGACAAATACATAAGCAGCATATTTGCATGTGCTAAGGAATATTTTAAGCACTTCACCTATGTTGACTCTGATCCTTAGATTTATAGCTCTGTGCAGAAGATATTTTTTTAATATTCATTTACTGCTATTTTATGGGTAGACAAGCGCATACAGTGATAGCAAATAACTTACCCAAGGTCAAGATACAGCCAGTGACGAGGCTGGCATTTGAACCAAGGGTCTTGACTTTGGAGTGTACTTGGCTTAATCTCTTCAAGCAGCCTTTCTTATCCAGAAAAAGAACAGCACTGCTGCCTGCTTCTGGGATTGTGGTAGGGATTAAATATTTGACCAAATGCGTGCAAAGTGCTTAATGCCTTACCAGGAATATAGCATGAGCTGGCTTAATGCTGGTCGCTCCTGTTGGGCACTGCACTGCTGGGCGTGGACCTGCTACAGCTCCAAAGGTATGATTCACACAGAATGCAGGGTGGCACTCTGTGTCCTTGCCGATCATCCTCCTGAGGCTGGGTCACACAACAGCACATTGGACCTGCCTCCCCTAGCTCAGTTTAGTGGGCAGTGGCTGGAGGGAGGGACAACTGTCAGGAAGCCGCAGTAGCCAGCAGGGAGATGGTGAGGCCTGAACAGGGCAGCGGCTGAATGCAGGAAGCCGGAGGAATGAATGCAATGAAAGCTTCATGGTGAGCCAGTCAACACTGCTGCAGGATCAGCCGAGCTCAGGGTCTATCTGTGGTCCCCGAAGAAAACGAACCCATCTGCAGTGAAAGCCAGGCCTCTGGCTATGTAATTTTGGGGACCCACTATAAAAGGAAACTACAAGACCCCTTGTTTAAAAATTATTAAAAATTTCCACTGGGTATGGTGGTGTACACCTATAATCCCAGCACTTAGAAGGCTGAGGCAGGAGGATCACTGTGAGTTCAAGGCCAGCCTGGGCTACCTAGTAAGACCCTGCCTTAAAAAACAAGACAAAGCCATCAAGATATTCAAGACAACAACAGCAGTGCATTAAACCAAGCCCAAGATGCTTCTGAGCACCGGGTCTGGTCTGTGTACCTCCTAGGTCACCTGTCCCGTGGCCCAGGCCCCAGCCCTGATTCTGTAAACTGGCAATGGGTAAGTAGTGGCTCCAGCCTCACAGGCCTCTCCACTTATTCTACTTATTCCTCCTGGGACAGAACCAGAAGACAAATCTGTGGCAGGAGTGGAGCAGAGAAGATAAATTAACCATAGGGGCTAAGGGACACTTCAGGGAATCCAGGGTGAGAAAATTTAATTCCTAGGGAGCAACTCACAGAAGCTTCAAGAACAGTCTCTGTCCAAGAAGACTGAGGGGGCCCCGATGCTTGCAAGGTTTCCTTTCCCCCACGTCAGGCTGTTGCGTGATGAGCCCCAAGCTGCAGGTACCTGCCCGCGTGAATAGAAGATGCACAAGACCAGGTAGAACCTGGTCACACCGAGCACCAAGGGACCTGTCAGAGCGTGCAGACCAGGCCCCGGCCAGAGGTGACATTCCTCGGCATGGGAATCACCTTTAGGCTACTTGGGCACCTCACTGGGGAGGGACATCGCCTGAGAAGGGTGCTGGTGTGGTCTGAGATGCTTCCCTCTGAGTCCCTGGGGTTGAGATTCCCCACCACCACCACCAGCACCACCAGAATTGCTTTACCAATGCACTCATCGTACCTGGCAAGGTCACCTTGAGCACTCTGTACCGCCCTCACAGGACCGCATGACTGCCCTCTCTGGTTCTGCCCTAGCGGAGACCTGAAGGACACAAGACAGGTTAGTTTTGAAAGGGGCCTGAAAGAGCTGAGGGTGTGGCTCAGCGGTAGAGCGCTTGCCTAGTAGGGGAGGTTTCCAGAACCATCCCTGGCACCACAGGAAAAATTTTCAAAAGATTTAAAATGGGAGCAAGAGTCTCACCTGTCCAGAGCGTTCATTCATTCATTCATTCATTCATCCATTCATTCCCTCAACTGGGCTCACTAAACACCTCCCATTGCGCATGCCTGCTGACACTCAGGCTTGGATCCCAGAGGATGCCAGAAACCTGGCGGAGGGGACAGCAGGGACACCTTTCTGAAGCAAACCTTGCCTGCCAGGCTGCATAAAACCAGAGCCACCCAGAGGCAAGGAAGGCCCCACCTGATTCAGTTTCTTCTCAGAAAGATGGATATCAGCAGACCAAATCCACCGCATTTCCAGCAGCTTCCACACAGCCCTGCACCTTCCAGACCCCTTAGGGTGTCGCTCTCTGTGGCCACTGTGCAGGCCCCGAGCCTCATTCCTGCAGTGCTGTCCCGTCCTCTGGGCTCCTCTGGGGTGTGCACCGTCCTCTCGGGTCCATCTCCCCGTCTCCTTCCCTGGTCCCTACACCCCATGGGCTCCACCCTCCTTGGGCTCCTTAGACCATGACCTCAGCCCCTCACTGCTTGGGGATGTCCCGCCTCTGCTCAGTCCCTCGGGTGTCTTGGCTTAGTCCCCACTCTGAGTGCATGCGCTCCAGTCTCCTTATTTCTGAAAAATCCCTAGAGCCTGCAGGGTCGCTGGTGTGCAGTAAATATGCTCATGCCCTGTGCAGTGTTGCTCCAGCTATTGGGTCATGATGGGGGTCTCAGCCCCACCTTGAGATGATCCTCCTCTGGCTCCTGCATAGGGTCCCTTCTAGCTTGTCACCACATCTTGGTGTTCCTGACCCAGAGTGAGAATAAAGATACTTTCCTCGTGTGTTTCTAAACATTGCATATAATCTACATTCCATAGCCTGCCACATTTATTTTTGAGACAGCATCTCACTATGTAGGTCTTAAAACTGGCCTTGAACACGCAGCCATCCTCCTGCCTCAGCCTCCTGAGTGCTGGGATTATAAACAGGCACCACCACACCTGATTTCCACCACTTTAAAGTGTACAGTCACAAGGGCATGACCATCACTGCCTCTAATCCCAGAGCACACACACAGCACTCAAAAAAGTCAAAGAGGGTTGGGTGTGGTGGCACAGCCTGAGAAATCTGCTACTCGGGAGGCTGAAGCAGGAGGATCACAAGTTTGAGTCCAGTTTAAGCAACTTAATGAGACCCTGTCTTAAATGATGGTGATGGCGGTGGTGGTGGTGGTGATGGCTGAGGTTGTAGCTCAGTTCTCCATGGGCTTAATCCCCCGAACTCAGAAAACAAAGTGAAAGGACTTTTCATTCATCAACAGATGTGACAGTTCTTTGGTGTGGAAGTCACTGGAGTGATTGTCACAAGGTGTCCACCTCACTCCGGCAGGGTTTGGCGTCCCCAAGTGGGAAACAGCCCAGTTTCTGGAGACAGCAGGCCCGGTTGGCATTGCCCAGCTCCTCTGTGTCCGAGCCTCCTCCCGCCCCTGCGCCTCGGCTCGCTCTGCGCCCTCCCGTCCTCAAACTCAGCCCTCTTTGAACTCCATCTCCATCAGTGGACAGCTTTCTGCTGGCTCAGTCTATTAAGATGTCATTACTGGTGGTGGGGAGCCAGTGCTCGCTGCAGGGGGGGATCTGGCGAGGGGCACCGGCAGGGGGCAAAGGCCTGGGCACTTCCATGCCGCACACTGATCTGCCGACTTCCTCTCCTGTCCCCAGTTGTCACTTGGGCACCTCCTCCTCCTCCTCTTCTTCCTCCTCCTCCTCCTCCTCCTCCTCCTCCTCCTCCTCCACTCACTGCTCTTCGTAACCCACTGTGGGCCTACTCATGACCCTCTGTGAGCCCCTCCTAGCTAAGACATCCACTCCCTGTACTTGGTAGATTCTGCCTGCTTTCCAAACCCCAAGTTTCTGGCCCAAGGTGGGAATGTCACGCTGATCATCACTGGACAGCTCTGGTCTCCCTGTGACCTCCTTCCACTCCCCCTCCAAGCATTCCTAACACTGCAGTGACAAAGCCCAGGAGGCCACGGGGGACACCCAATGCCAGCTCCGTCCCCAGGGGACCAAAAGCAGGAGGTCCCCCAGAGCGCCGCAAGCTTCCGGAACATCCCAGCCTAATCCCTGCTGTCACTGTCACGGTGCGTGGCTCCAGGGCCAGCAGCGACGAGCCACCAGCTTTAATCTCTGCGCACACACAGCCTGGTGCTCGCCAAGCGTTTGATCGCTGTGGCAGCGGCCGAGGGATTACTGCTGCTGCTTTGTGATCTTCCGGCCGCAGGGTGGGGTTCGCTTTTCCCAGAGAAGCAGCTGCATTAGCAGGGTGACCTCTGTCAAAGCTGCAAGGACTTCAGTCACGTAGACCGGGACCACTCCAGATCTCCCCCGCTCCCAGCCCGAGCACTCGAGCTTGGGTGCTTTTGCTGTAGCACTGAGGCTGTGAATGAGCATGTGGCTGCAGCAAAGACACACGAGGTAGCTCATCTGCTCACTCCTTAGTCAGTGACTGTTGTTTATTGAGTGCCTACTGTGTGCCAGGCACTGTGCTAGGCATTGAATTTTTCTTTTCTTTTGGTACCAGGAATTGAACTCAGGACCTCCCACTTGCCAGGTAGGCACCATGCTGCTGAGCTGTGCTCTTGGCCCCATGCTAGATACTAAAGAGACAAAAATATGCAGGACACCAATTGTGATAGTTTGGATCTTTTATTTTGTTTTATTTTGCTTTGCTTTGCTTTGTTTTGTTTGAGATAGGGTCTCAGTATGCAGTTCAGGCTGGCCTTGAACTCACTGTGTAGCCCAGGTTGGCCTCGAACTAGCAGCAACCCACCTGCCTCAGTCTTCTGAGGGCTGGGATTGCAAACATCTGCCACCACCTCCGGCTTTGTAGTTCGGATCTTAAATGTCCCCCAAATGTCCCCTCAAATGTCCTTTGTATTGGAAACTTGGTCACCAGCCTATGGCTTTGCTGAGACTCGATGGAAGCTTTAAGAGGTGGGGTCCAGTGGGAGGTGTGTGGCCTTGGAAGGGACAGTGAGAAACTGGACCCATCTTGTCTTCTCTCTCTGTGCTTCCTGGCAGCCAGGAGGTTGAACCCTTTTGCTCTACCGTGCACCCCCACCCGCCCATCATGGACTGGGCTGCCACAGGCCCAGAGCAACCACACCAAGGAACCATGGACTGCAGCTCCTGAAACCGAGAGCCAAAGTCAACATTTCCGGCTTATAAATTTATTTCCTGGGTGTTTTGTCTCAGTGGCCAGAGCTGACACCCACAAGGCTTTCAGTCCCTTGGCTACAACTGGATGGGCCAGAGCATGGTGACAGCCTGAGGTTGGGAGAGCACTGTGACCATCCCCAAGCCTTCGCTTCAGCTAGAGACTGGGGAGAGGAAGCTTGACGGGTATCAGGAAGAATAAGAGGCAGGGAAATGGGAGAGCAGGGGCCAGGCCTAGGGAGCAGCATGCATGTGCCAAGGCACTGAGGCAGCCAGGGGACAAGGGTCACAGAAGTAGAGCCTAGGACAGCTCTCAGCAGGGTGGGTTGTGGTGATGGGGAAGAGGCGAGGCTGGAGCAGGGCCAGTTAGGAGGTGACCAAGTGGGAGTGATAGGACCTCC
>PVJX010041893.1:0-14426 GCA_004027295.1 Dolichotis patagonum
TGGAATGGTGTTATCCTGTTTTGTTTGACTATATCATACTTGATGATATGAATAGCAGTTTTGAAGAAAACAAAACATTATGACAGCTATTGTTGATTTAATATCATCCTTCTTAGAAGTCCTACCATGCTTTTTTTTGTTCTACTACCATTGGTTCTATCTATCACATTGTGTCTTATTGGAATTTGAATATGTGTGAAAGCTCAAACAAATTTTTTTCTTTTTTTATCAAAAATGAGATATTACAGTACCCATTGAACATTTTCTGTTATTCGGTTCAGAAAGCCCTGTAATTCTTTCACTCTATGCATGGCTTTATAGTATTGTGTTATGTTTGTAATTATTGTATTTGAAACTATGCTCAACTATAGCAGAGTAAGAGATATGGTGTTAGCTACTGTTGATGTCCAGTTGACTTGATGTAAAGTACTGTGTTGCCTATGTTGTCCTGTTCTGATCTGCTCGATACTGCCCCTTTTTGTTTTATTCTCTTTCAAATTAAAAAAAAAAGAAATGGAGCTATAGGTGAGGAGTGGAGGGAAAGAGGATGAGAATAACATTGAGATGTGTTATGTTTGTGGAATGAGACTCCACAAAGAGAATAGTCAGTATGTAATGCAAATATGTACTAAAAAATAGAAACTAAAAAAAAACTTATGTATCTATCAAATATATACTCATATGTCTCTTCTTGTTTATTTCATTGAACAGAATTAGGGTTTATTTGTGTTCGTGTACATTGACAGATATATACATATCAATAGAAAATCCATGTTTTCTCATTAATTCATCAATTCCTCTGTATCTTCACATTTTTGCGTTTGTGAAATGTCAAAAGAAATTTGATTCCCCTTATTCTTAATCTATTTACTGTTCTGTCTGGTCCACTTTCTTATTCTGTAGTAGTACTTCCAAGGGTAGGCCATATCCTTGGTTCTTCCCACCGCTGTCCCTTTATATCTCACATTTTTGGGCAGTGAACTGCATTAAATCTGCTCTCTTGCAAACCACTGAGTAATACACAGTCATGAATTTCTTTAGGTTTTATTTTTCATGGAAGACAAGCTATTGTATAGTTTCAGTAAAGAAAGCATTTACAGTACACTTAATATCTTCTCATTTTTCTCTGGTTTTTGTTAACCTAAACATAGGCATCTTTGCCTCATGAATAAATTATGTTAATCAATTTCCATGATGCTTTGTAGTTTTGGAGCTATCTCTGAATATATGGTGTCCTGCATGAATCTTATGTTCTAGGCACTCCAGTTCTGACACTGTCTCTTCTCATGGGTGAAATCTCTGCTTATAGTTTCAGTGAAGATTTTATTTCCTGGTTTTCTTTTTGGTACTTTTTTATGGGCCTCAATTCTTTGCTACACATGACAATTATATGTTCTACTATATTTTTTAAAATTTTATTTAAAGAGAAAAATCAAACAAAACAAAACAGAATAAAGCAGAGCAACAATATAGAATTCCAAGGAAAAAAGGAAAAGGACCAAAAAAACCCTAAGAAATTATTACTTGGCAAACTATATACTGGCATATTGGAAATAGTTGTTCAAATTACAAAATTAAAACATGCAAAGTAGACATTCGAACAGTGAAACTGTTAACAGTTCTGCACCATGATCTGACAAAAACAACAATATGGTCATCCATCTTACATACTCAAACATACATGCAATTATATCAAAAGGGTAAAATTAAACACAACACAACAGAACAAAGTGGGTCACAAGAAAGCAATGTAACAGACATAAATTTCAAAGCTAGAAAATCAAAGATATTCACTCTCTATCATATTGACTCTGGTTTTCTTCCAAATACTTGTCCATATTGTCACATACAGGGAATTCACATGAAACAACATAGTATGGAACTGATCTGAAAAGGACGAGGAAGGCATCTCAGGTCTACAAGACCAGACAATAGGGAAGCCAGGAATGCTGTCATAGTGTCTCTCATCCTCTTCAAAACAGCTGTCCATACCTTTATGTGTGTTGCACTTAAACAAAACAAAACAAGCCAAAATCACTTTGAACAAAGAATGATAGTATTGCTGGATTTCACATCATGACATTACAGATTCAGCACTGGGTACTATAGTGTCTTTTTCTCTTCAAAGTAGTGGTTCATTTCAACATGCATTATATAGTTGGTTTTCGTAAACTGTTTATAAGCACTACACATGCATGAGTCTCTACATGTATGTTTTTCCTTTCTGTATTAGAGGGAAAAACAAAACAAAGTAAGACAAAACAAAACAATTCCTAGAAAAGCATGAAGCAAAAAGTCATATAAAACCACAATAAAAGGTGATCTACAATGGTTACCGTGATGTCTCAGCAGTGTATAACAACATTAATAAAAATGAAGCATTGGGGACATTATAAGACTTCAAAAGCAGACAATAATCAAACCTGAATGGGTATCTTAGTGAATCTTGTCATCTTCAGTGTAGTTGCCTATACGCTTAGACTTGATGCTATCAATCCTAACAGATTTGAATAAAATTAGTCAATACAAAATAACAATCTAACAAACCAGATTCAGATAAGAACAGTCATAATAAGACAGTCTAAGTTATACAGGGCTTCAGATGAAGTTGAAAAGAAATTAAGGGTGATTACCATAATATATCCTCTTATTTTGGGGATGGCTGACCATGTTCTCAAGTCTAGTGTAAGTAGACAAATGGAAACAGCATGTAATCCATCCAAGCAGAGTGACGAGAATAATGTAGATTTTAAATAGTGTTACCCCATTAACAATATCTTCTGCCTTCCTTTTTTAGACAATTCCTCCCCTTTCACTCCCATAGGGTGCACTGCTTATTTTGGGTCCAACTGCCTCCCCATATAGAGCATCTCAATGGACCCTATCTCCTGATCTACTCTGCCTGTGTTTCTCTCTGCTAGTATTTCGAGGCCCTCTATACTAGAGATTACAGCCAATCTTCTCTGCCTTATTTCTACTATTCTATTTTTCTGCCATTGGTTGTCTATATTTCTTTTCCACTCCACTGTCTTCCCCATTCACTGAGGCCTTTCTGCCACTGTTCCTGAAATGCTCATATTCTTTTTCTCTCTCTAAAATGTTCTTTTGTATTTTTTGTACGGTTGGATTGGTGGTCACAAATTCTCCCAGTTCCTCTTTGTCATGGAAGCATCTTGCTTCTCCATTAATTTCCAGAGAGAGTTTTGCAGGATACATCAATCTGGGCTGGAGGTTGTTCTCCTTCAGGGCTTGAATTACTTCACTCCAAGCTCTTCTTGATTTGATGGTCTTGTCAAGAAATCTGCTGTGATTTTGATGGGTTTTCCTTTACAGGTGATCTGTTTCTTTTCTCTCACAGCTTTTAATATTCTCTTCTTATATTGAATTTCTGGGAGCTTCATTGTTATGTGTCTGGGTGTAGCTCTGTTTTGGTTGTAGGTAGCTGGGGTTCTCTATCCTTCATATGTCTGCATATAACTTCCTTGTGTTATGATTCAGAAGTTTTCCTTCATAATTTCTGTGAATAGCCTTTGCAATTCTTCTGTTTTGACTCCTGCTTCTTCATCCCCATGCTTTATTCTTAAGTTATAGATCCTCTTGTCACCCTCTAGTCTTTGTATTGTTACTGTCTGCTCCCTTGTTATTTTTAAGAGATCTTCCCTTTCATGATCACACCTTGCAAGCCTATGTTCAATTTTTGATAGTCTATCTTTAGTTTCTTTCAAGAAGTTTTGCCAACTTTCTATGGAGTCTTTAGTTTCCTGGTAATCTCTTTGTATCAACATCATGAATTCTAGGTTTGCTTTATATTCTTCATTGAACATTTCTTTCCTTTTGTGTTCTCCATTCTTCTGTCTGTGTCTTCTTGAGACATGCCCAGCCTTTCTTTTATTAATCTACTTATCTCTTGTTTAACTTGAATTAATATTTCAGTTTTGATCTCATTTACAAGGTTCTGAAGATATGTCTTTATGTCTGCTGATGCTGTGTTTGATGTTGCATGTTTGCTGCCCTCAATCTCCTTTATATTTACCTCTCCTGGATCAACATTCTCAGTGTTGGGGGCTAGGAGCTTTTTCTTATTTCTCTCTCTCGTCATGTTTTTGGTTCCTTCCATACAAGTGTATAGTATAATTCCCAGCCCCATTTCTTGTTGGTTAGAGTTCTTCTGGAGCACACAGGCTAGCAGCTTCTGCCCTCTGCAGCCTGCTATCAGAGAGTGAAGTGCAAGCAAGGGCAGTATACACTGGGTCCTCCCCTCTGGGCCAGTCAACCTTTGCGGGCCTTCACTGCATCAATGTGCCCTGCACTCAGGGAATTAATTGATTTGTGAATACCCACTGGGTCCCAGCCCAGTCCAAGCAGATGCCACCAATCCACTCCGTGAGGGGAGCAACCAACTGAAGCCACTTCCTTACAGAATTAGGGCTTTCCTACCCAACTCCAATATGTCATCCAGTTGGTTGCCCCTTTCCTGAAGAAGGGTCTTATTCCCATCACTCACCGCGTGTTGATGCCAGTCCCTGAGAACTGTTTGGCTCCCTGACCTCTGACTTCAGCATGGCTGCAGCATGAATTCATGGCGCCTCTGGGTGGGTCGCATGCAGGGCCGGTTCCGGGACAGTCTCACACAATGCCGTTCAGCTCCACACTCAGGGCCGCTCAAGCCAGTCATATCGGTGTGGGTTCCATCGCTTAAGTTGATCTCCAGCACCAATTCAGGTGGCTCAGCAAGAGTGCCGTGCTTGTGGATCTTAGCTTCTCTAATGGTAGCCCTGGGACATCATATTTGAGTAATTTTTCTGACTTCAGTTTCTTCCTGGGTTGACAGAATCATCTCCCTCTGTTTGAGTCCCTCCAGGATGTTTTATTTTGGCATTTGAGCTGTCTCAGAGAGGCTCCATATCCTGATACCTCTAGGTCCACTGTCTTTCTGGTCTCCCCAGGGCAACAATGTTCTACTATATTTTTAAATTTATTACATTTTTGAAATTTTTTCATTAATACATGATTGTGGGGAATTGGTATGTGGACATAATACATTTTATTTCCCATTTTTAACCCTTTTTCCTTCACACCCTACCCTTCTACCCATCTCTTGATTCCAAACTTTATTCCTGTCATGGTTGTGATAGATAACACTTACCTGTCTTCTGAGGAGTTGGCACATTTATATGACACGTCTTCATTCCTTTTGCCAACAACTTTTCTGCTGGATGGAGACTACATTGTAGCATGGACTAAATGGCCATAATCATGGAATCTGTTTGCTCCTTTCTCTCTTTGAGATTGTCCTCATTTAGAGTTAGGAAAATTTGTTAGTTCTCATCTCTGGTGTCCCATATCATAGGGAAACAGTTTGTAGTACTGCCTTGGACTTAGGTGGCTCTGCCTTTACATCAGTGGGTGCTCTGTTTTGTGTGGGGACCTGCTAGACCATGTGCATGAGAGGCATTGCTCCTGCAATGCAGATCTCTTATTTTTGTATGTTTCTTAGATGAAAAGTAGAAGATTTCAGATTTTCACTTCTTTTTGAAAGTATCATCTACCATCTGATTGGTCAGTTGGTAGGCTCCTCTGTGGCCAGGTTTTGAGCTGAAACAGTGCAGCTCTGGCTAGGAGTGTGCTTGTGACTGCAACCAGGGCACAGAGTCTACCTCTGCTGGCTGCTCGTATTTCTTGTCCTGTGGAAAACCTGCTGGTGACTCCTTGCTAACAGTTATTTATTCATTTTTTTCCTTAAACTCACTTACAGTTAAGTTCCTTATTCCTTTGGATTCTTCATCTTTGAGCCCACTGAATATCTTATTGATCTTTCTGTTCTTTCTGTTTTCCCTGTTATTATTTTGTATATTTCAGTCTTTAGGTGTCTGATTTTCTCTTCATCAATGCCATTGTGGAATTAGTTGTTTTTGGAGGCATTTTGTTGTCTAAATTTCTCTTCTCTTCTCTTCTCTTCTCTTCTCTTCTCTTCTCTTCTCTTCTCTTCTCTCTCTCTTTCTCTCTCTCTCTCTCTCTCTCTCTCTCTGTTTGTGTGTGTGTGTGTGTGTGTGTGTACGTGCATGTGTGTGCTGAAGGCTGGAGTTCAACTTGAGTGGACACATGCTGTTGATAGGAAAGAAAAGTTATTAGGTATTGTTTTTTTCCCTTTGTTATGAACTTTGCTTTGTTTTATTTTTTATATTTACATATATTTTAAATCTATTCATATCAATAAGAACAGACACAGTCTCTGTTTCTTAGGGAGAAAATCTTTACTGATGATATAATATCAACAGTTTCAATCATATGTCACTCACTTACATTAAAATTTGTTTCAATAATTTCACCCTTTTGTCAACCTATGTGGTTGATGAATTCCTCATAGGTTTGTGAAACCTATGAGGAATATAGAAACCTATAATATCCCTAGCAGTTGGACTAGGATTTGGGGAGGGAGTTGAGGAAGAAAGAGAAAAATCAAGAGGATAAATTAGAAAAAATCAAAGGAGAAAACAGAAATAATACTTGAAAGAAAAAGGTAGGTTGATCACTGTTTTTATTATTTCTGCATCTTGAGTAGATGTCTGGTGGAGGGGTGTGTTAGAGCATATTTGTGGGGGCAGAAGTGACAGAGCAAGTGATGTGTAATTGGACAATGAGGAAAGATTTGAAAATGTCAGAATTGATAATAGGCTGTTGGATAATAGGCTGTTCAGGTTCTGTATACACAAGGTTCATGTGGGTTACACTGATATTCCAACAAAGGCATTATTTAGTATAAAGAATTAGTTAATTTTCTTCTCTTTGTGTATATACTGATACCTGATATATATATATATATATATATATATATATATATATATATATATATATATATAATGTTACATATATATTAGATGAATGAGGTAAAGAAAATGGAAAGATAAGGAAAAAGAAACTAAGAAATAAGGGGAAAATGATTAGATATACACAGTTGCAAAGCACTAAATTAAAACATCCTCATAGCACTCCATATCTTGCAATCTGAGTCAAATGAGTCAGCTCTTCTCCCCACATTCACAATGAAGCTTTGACCTAAAAGAATGGTTTGGATGGACTTCTGAGTCTGAGTATTTCTCATACTTCTGTTCTCTATAAAAGGCCACAAAGTGCTTCTTATAATCCTCCAACTACAGGCAGCTCCTGATGGTTTCTGGGCTGGTTGCACTATTATAAGCTGTTTAATTCCCTGACTTTGAGTACAGATGCCTGATTTCTGGTCATTTTAGAAGCAGGTACAATAGGTATTAGTAAGGGTGATGCATAAAAAACTATAAATAAATGCAAATTTGTTTTTTGTAGTACATTTTTGCATTGATGTCCAGGGTAAGGTCACTCAAATAAAAAGTGAATTTTCTGTTGTAGCTTGTTCCAGGTTAACTAAAATTTCATTGTCTATGTCCAAAATTTCAATGAGAGATACTTCAGTCAGTTAGCTATAAATGCACATTTCACCTATTGTTCTACTTACCATTCTATAATTGTGACAGTTTAGAGAAAGTGAGTAAGGAGGGAAAATCCATCATGAGAATCTGTCTATTCCAGCCATAATGAAACTCTGCCCATTCTATGATGGAAGTGTCCAATATAATCAAATTGTCAACAGGTCACAGACTGATATCCTAAAGCAACGGGCTGTATTAGGACCCCAGAATTAGTCTGTGCTGCTGGCACCTAAGGTGTGCAGCAGAGGCTGTCTGCCAGATCAGTCAATGAGTTGTTGCAGTGTTGCTGAATCCATGGATAAGCTGCCCAAACTGTCATCCGTGGACTTACAAAATAACATACACCAATACAGTGTTTCACATAGCTCTGCTTCTGACTCAGAAATTCAATTCACGTTCAGTGAGGTGCAGCAATGTGCTCAGACCTTTGCAATTCACTGCTCTAGTCTTGTTCCTTATTGTAAAGCAGCACGTGGATTGGTATAAATGTGCAATGGATTTTTAAGATGCAATAACAGTGACAGCAAGGTAGAAAAACATTGTAGTACTAGATAAAGGTTTTCCTGAATGCTGTATATATTTTGAATAAGTTACAATATATGCTACCCTTTCTCCTACAGCCAGGAGTCATTGTTCAATTAATAAAGAGGTAGAAAGAAAATTTCATCATTCACCATTACTCTTAGAGATAAACTAGCAACATTTTGCTTCCTGTTCCTGCAGTCTGATGCTTAGAAGATCTAGAGTTCTTAGTTCCAGAAGGAGCAATGATTGTACAAGACGACACAACAATGATTCCATTGAACTGGAATAAATGGTTTTACTCTGATTATTTTCTTTACATCAGGCCTGAATCAACAAGAATTTAAAAGGATAAATGTTGTTCAGAGGGAGGATTGAACCAGTCTATCAAGGAGAAATTGGATTTAACCTCCACAATGGTTGTAAAGAAAAGGATATTTGTAGTACATTTGAAGTGCAGAAGATCCTTAGGGTACCAAATGTTACCATGCCAGTTATTTAGGTCAATGGGTATCTTAGCTACTTTCTCATCACTGAAACACAAAACTCAACACTTAAATTATCAATGACTTCAAAGAATAAATGGCATGGTAGAGGGAAAGGTGGAGGAAAAACTGCTCAAATCATAGCTATCCAAAGGGCAGAGAGAGAGAGAGAGAGTGAGAAAGAGAGAGAGAGAGAGAGAGAGAGAGAGAGAGAGAGAGAGAGAGAGAGAGAGAAGTGAGGAGGTCAACAGGGTGATGCATCATTTATGATGACTCTTTTAGTGACCCATTACAACAAGGCTCTATTTCCTAACAACAAGTCAGGTATAGCACTCCCATGGTCACACCACCGTCTCAACAGTTGCCCACTGAACTTCTGGAAGTCACTGAAGATATAAACCATAGCAATGGGAAACTATGACACTCAATACAGCATGGATGACTAAAGACCCAGAGCTTCATGAAGTGTCACCCTGCCAGATCAACAACCACGTTCCACTGAGATGTTTTCTGAAGACCAAAGTAATGGGTGGTAGAAGGTAGCTATCAATATCAGTGAGAAACACCAGCCAGTCACAGAACTATTGATTATAATTTTATAAGTATATCCTTCCAATTTTGTTTATATTTTTGTGCATATTAACACATCTATTAAATGATATTTGTTTTTTTCCTTTGTAGCATAAACATTATCAGTTCTTAAGCTTTGTTAAATCTGCAAGATAATGCATAATTCAATCAATTCAGAAGAAACAGTAAGGAACACCCTTAGAAATACTATGTTTTCTATTCTAGGAGAGTTAGTGTGTTGTCTTTTGTATGCAGAAAATTTGTAGTACATTCAGTGTAATTAAATACTTTCTATTGCATTTGGAGATTAAGCATCATTTAAGAAGATGCATCTGATTGTCAAGTTTAGAAATAACAAACTGTGATCACCCACTGTTATGTTTCAACTTGAATAAGAAACACCTGAGGGAATTAATAAATTGCAGTTGTGTTTGTGAAAGATGGACATATATGCCAGGAATGTTAGTTTCGATGAGCAAACATGGATTGGAAGGCACAGAATTCAAGGGGAAGGGCTACTTTCTTTTTTTTGCATCACTCTTTGCCATTGATTTTGGGCGTTGGTCTCTACTTTCTTCAGCATTCTAGCTCAGATTCCTGAGCTGTTCCATATAGACTCTTTGGTCTTCAGACAGAGACTCACACAAGTGACTCTACTATGAGTTTTCAAGCTTCCAGCTCTGGCTGCTCCTAAATCCTATGGATCAGCAATACACAGACGGCCATGCTGGAATCTCCTACCTCTGATCCTGAAGATGGCCTGTGACTCATCTACTTCTGATCCTGTAAATCAACCTAATAAATCATTTTGTATAGTCATGTATTTTTTAATCAATTTTGTTTCTATAGAGAAAGTTCCCAAGGGATAAGTGGCTTTGAGAATACTGTGGTGCCTTCCTTCATGAACTTAATTCATTACACAATTTGGAACTGCAATAGGGTTTATCATAAACAGAATCAAATTTCCCCATAAGGTTCAGTATACATAAAATTAATATCTTCCAAACCCTCACTAATGTGGCTAAAAAAAGAATTTAATTGGAACCTGAATCAAAATTTCACAGAAGATTTAATGTAAACACAGATAATCCATTCTGAACCATATATATTTTTACCCACAATAATATTTTTAAAAAGTACTGTACAAGACAATGTTATAGGAGAGAACACTAATCTGACTTAACTCATAATTGGTCTGCAGGTGTTTGCCACCTTCCTCATGGCTGTATACTTTTCCCCATAGTGCTTGCTCTGCACTTTCTTTGGAGCTGCACTAGATCAAATAATACTGTGTGTGCTAAATAACTCACCAAAGTGTTCTTTAGAGCAAGTGTATAATTCAATATGGAATCATGATGTCTGCTAGAGGAAGCTACAATCATGTGCCAGAGCACAGAAGATGTCTACATTTATGTTACTGTAGAAAGACAATTGTGGTCCTGTTTGTTATCCCAATGAGGAGTTCATGAAGCAAAGCAAAATTTTGCCAAAGATGAACCAAATTATTCATGGACACAAGCATTTGTGAACCAAAGTGTTCCTGTACATGAAAGGACACTAAAGAGACCTGAATCAGTTTCATAGTTTGTGACTGAAAAATATCCTTACTTTGTTTTCTAAACTTCTGTTAATCAGTTTTTTATTTTAGGTTGATTCTTGTTTTCTAAATATAATTTCATCAGCCTATATTAAGTGTACTCAATGAAAACTGAAAATTAGCACAATTTTGTTTAATGTAGAGCAGTAAGTCAATATATTTTTATGCTTACAGTGGGATCATGAGACCTGGCCTCAATGCCATTGTTGGACCTCCAGGTTCAGGCAAATCTGTGTAAGTATGAAAGCAATTGTAGGTCAGCCATGTTAGTAGTTTCAGTGTCCTTTAAATGAATCACTGTTACATGAGCAAGGCTTGGTTCAGCATTTTTTGTGCACATCTGGTCTGGCCCTGGGTGCTGTGGATAATGTTCAGTTAGGTCAGCTTGTGAAAGACTCCAACTCTTATTGGTTGTGTTTACTCCTAGAATTATAAAGTGTTTGGTTTTCAGCAGCCAATATTATGAACCAGTGGAGCATGAAACTAAATGAATGATTGAATTGGGAAGATGTAACAGATGTTTTATGTACGGCCATGAGTGTTGCATAAAAGAGCACATTGCCTGGGTTGGAACCTCCGAGTTCCAATACTAGGAGGATAATTTGGGAGGTCTGTGCCTGATAAACAAATGATAACATATTCTTACTTTGTAGGTCTTTTGTGTATTTCAAAATGAATGTATATATTTAGATAAACCATAGGATATATAGCTTAGATATTTTTCTGACTTGAGAAGAAAGGATGATAAATATAGCCTGTGTTTTAGGGATAGAAACTCCAAAATATGTATATTCTTTTATAGGTTGTTAGATGTCTTAGCTGCAAGAAAGCATCTGGAAAAATTCTCTGGGGATGTCTTGATAAATGGAGAACCTCATCCTGCCAATTTCAAATGTTATTCAGGTTATGTGGCACAAGTGAGTATTACTGGATTTGCATTTTAGATTTCCCATTTTTGTATGGGCAAGTGCCTTATTTTATAGCATCCAGCTGCTTAGAAAACATGCATATAGAACTAAGTGTCCTGAAACCAGTTTTTATTATCCATCAGATTTAGTGTGGTATTAAATGAAGATGCAGAGCAGATATGGACTGTGACCTTTGTAGGACAGTGGTATCCATTGTATCTGGTATATCAATTCTACAGGATCTAGTGTTACACTATCTCTACTTTTCTCACTTCTTTGAAGCTGTCTTTGCCAAATCATTGTAGAAAAAGTCTGAAAGTGCTTGCTACATCATGAGACAGGAAAAAAAGATAAAAGCAGGTAGACAGAAATCATAGAAACTGAGATTTTAAAATTATGCTTAAAAAACAAAATTATACTTTTAAGAAAAACTACAGCAAGACAAGCTTTTGTTTCCTTCCTTCTGTAGACCACCTCAACTGGTGAACCCTTCTTATTCCTTACTGAAATAGTGTTAAATTACTTTTTACAGTAACTTCTAAAATGTAAGGTACTAGACCTGCCCCTTTCACCTGCAAGTTGCCTTTTCCTTCAGCCCACAAAACAACAACTTGGCAACAGACTCTCTCAACTTGAATCACATGCACTGCAACCTGAGAGAGACTAAATATATACATTCTAGATATTTACTTTAAAGATACTCCTTTCCTCTAGCTTGGAACCTCTCAAGTCTTTGAGTGTGTGAACCGCCTTTAAGCTTGCAGCTTACAATCTGTAAAAAAATCTTGTTCATGCCTATTTCTAATATGTGCTAAAAATGCTGTTTCTACAAGGGAATCAGCAAAACACAAATTAATTATAAGAGAGCAAGACAATCCTAATGGCTGTACTCTCTTTGGATGTGAAATATGGGTGAGATTTATTCCAATATGTTCTTCAGACCTCAAACACATAGATACCGTAATTCATAGAATTGAAGTAGCTAGAGCTCTACTTTCCATATTTTATGTTCTTGGATTAACATATGTGTTCTAGAGTGATGGATGATGGATTTCAGCTTGTCTCACTGAAATAACATTTGCCTTAAGGATGACATCATGATGGGCACACTGACAGTGGGAGAAACCTTACACTTCTCAGCAGCTCTTCGGCTTCCCACAGCCATGACCAACTACGAAAAAAATAAGAAGATTAATGAGGTCATTGAAGAATTAGGTCTGGATAAAGTGGCAGATTCCAAGGTAATGTGATTAAAACTGGTAAAATCATATCCACAAAAGACTTCACATGTCTGAAAATAGTTTTTTTGTTTGTTTGTGGTCAAAGTGTTTGCTTTCTGCAGAGAGGAAGAAGGCATCTCGTAACTTCATAAAGACATTTAAATTAAGCAAAAAGTTATTTAAGAATGGTTTGATCCCAGGGCAGGAAAAGCTCTAGGAAAGAAACCTGTTCCTCATGTAGTGATTTTCAAATGATCCTCACCCAGATTCGCTGTTCTGGATTATTTGACAATTTGTCACTGATTTTTCTAATTGTGCTATTCTCATTTCAAACTTAGGAATTCATTTCTCTCTCTTTATTCCAGGGAAGATTGTGCTTTTGCTTTTTGAAGATTCATTTCTGAAATTGATAAATAATGAATTGCAGGGAGTTTTGTTCAGCACATTTTCCTGGTGTAATTCTCAGGTTATATTTTTAATGGCCTTCCTCTCGCTTTTTCCCCATGTAAATTATGCCTTTATTCTCTTTTTTTCCCCTAGATTCTTCTCTGTGAGGCTCATTTTCAGGATTTAGAAATAGTTATAAAGAGAGGGAGACAGAGACAGAGAGGGATAACAAAGAAAGTCCCTATTTGGAGAGTTGTGTAGGACCATGAATGCAAACCAGAGGACTGGCCTTTCTAGTTGAGAACTCCCTATAAAAGAAATCTTGAACAGATATTTGGGGTTTTAGGAGAAAATGAACTATTTGGATGATAATGGCTGTGCTTTATCCTGGTGTGAAATCCTCTACTTCTGTCAGTGAAAAACAAGGGTTCTGCTAACTGCTGCTTCACATGACACTTGGTGAAAGACTTTTGTGAATGCTTTTGTTTGGGAAATAGCCTTGCTATGTTACCATTTACCACTTTATTTTTAACTTTGAATGATTCATTTTTCCTTTTTGCTGGGCTCTATATTTTATTTGCTTTTTCCTTTCTCACCAGGTGCTTCCTTTTACTATGTTTTTTAAATTTATTGTCCTATATGAATCTGTGGGATTTTCAACAAAAACATTGAAAGAAATTATTGACTTCTTAAAATTCACATAACATACTCTTTGGGATCGGGAAACTCCCGGACCCGCAGAGTCGCCTGGGCTGTTTGGATTGAAAGTCTGCAGAGACCAGCATCTGGGCCAGGTCTGTTTGGGCCCGTAGCCCTGCCCTTCACCCGCAGGAAATCTCCCAGTGACCAGCATTGCGGCCTGAGTCTTTGGGACCGGGAACCTCCCAGACCTGCAGAGAGGCCTGGACTGTTTGGATTGGGAATTTTGCGGAGACTGGCATCTTGGCCAGGTCTGTTTGAGACCAGGAACTTTGCAGAAACCAGCATTTTGGCCTGACTCTTTGGGACCTGTAGGCCCACCCTTCACTTGCAGGGAACCTCCTGCAGACCTGCCTGGGACAAAGTACGGTGGCCTAGCCTGCCTGAGATTCCACAGGCTCCAGGTTGACCATGCCCAGCTTTTGCCTTGTAACTTAGGGAGCCAGGAGCCCACAGAGGGGAATTAGGAACCTGTGAGGAAGCCAAGAGCCTGTGGGGGAGCCACTGCCCCTCTAGAAACTGAGGGTGCAAGAGGTAATTCACCACACATGCAGAGAAAGCATTGGAACACC